>VMKM01002307.1:0-78349 GCA_008360985.2 Macquaria ambigua
TGTTAATGATGAATCCTCTATGCATGCCAAAGTTAGTCATGGAGTTCCACAAGGTTCTGTGCTTGGACCAATTCTGTTCACCTTGTATATGCTTCCTTTGGGCAATATTATTAGGAAGCACTCCATAAATTTTGTTATGCAGATGATACCTAATTATATTTATCGATCAAGCCAGATGAAAGCAATCAATTAGCTAAACTTCAAGCATGCCTGAAGGACATAAAAACCTGGATGACCTGCAATTTTCTGATGTTAAACTCAGACAAAACCAAAGTTATTGTACTTGGCCCCGAACACCTTCGAAACACATTATCTAAAGATATAGTTTCTCTAGATGGCATTGCCCTGGCCTCCAGCGACACCGTAAGGAATCTTGGAGTTATCTTTGATCAGGACATGTCCTTTAACTCCCACATAAAACAAACTTCAAGAACTGCCTTTTTTCCAAAAATCAGGCACATCCTGTCTCAAACAGATGCAGAAAAACTAGTCCATGCATTTGTTACGTCTAGGCTGGATTATTGCAACTCTCTACTATCAGGCTGCTCCAATAAGTCCCTTAAGACTCTCCAGCTGATCCAGAATGCTGCGGCACGTTTACTGACAAGAACCAGAAAAAGAGATCATATTTCTCCAATATTAGCTTCTCTACACTTGCTCCCTGTGAAATCCAGAATAGAATTTAAAATCCTTCTCCTCACCTTCAAAGCCCTAAATGGTCAGGCACCATCATATCTTAAAGAGCTCATAGTACCCTATTACCCCACTAGAGCACTGCGCTCCCAGAATGCAGGGTTCCTTGTGGTTCCTAGAGTCTCTTAAAGTAGAATGGGAGCCAGAGCCTTCAGCTATCAAGCTCCTCTCCTGTGGAACCAGATCCCAGTCTGTGTACGGGAGGCAGACACCCTCCTCACATTTAAGAGTAGGCTTAAGACTTTCCTCTTTGATAAAGCTTATAGTAGGGCTGACTCAGGTGACCCCTGAGCCCCCCCTTAGTTATGCTGCTATAGGCCTAGACTGCCGGGAGACTTCCCATGATGCACTGAGCTCCTCTCTCCTCCTCTTCCTCTCCATCTGTACGCCCCCATATCCCATCAATGCTTGTTATTAATTCAACTTCTTCCCGTAGTTGTGTACTTTCTCTCCTCTTTCTCTCTCCTTCTGTTGCTTTCTGCAGGTGTTTCTGCCTCTGGAGCTGTAGAGTCTGGATCTATGGTTGCAGCCACCTGCTGCCCCCATGTTCCTCCTCTGCATCCACTTCTGCTATTACTGTTATTGCTCTTATTATTAGTATTACTATTATTGTATTACTATTGACCGCCCACCCAGAGCCTGGTTCTGGTTCTGCTCGAGGTTTCTACCTGTTAAAGGGAGTTTTTCCTTGCCACTGTCTCCTGGTGCTGCTCATGGTGGGAACTGTTGGGTCTCTGTAAATATAAAGAGTCGGTCTAGACCTGCTCTATATGAAAAAGTGCTCTGAGATAACTTTGTTATGATATGACGCTATATAAATAAATAAAACTGAATTGAATTGAATTCATCCAGGACTCTCCTGGATCATTACCTGATCCTATAGGTCCAGGTTCTGAGTATCAGCTGGACTTTACCTCTTCATACATCCATCAATCAAGTTCTGTCCGTCATGGCGGACGGGTCCACGTCACACTACATTACCCATGAGCCTCTACGCCGTTAGCCAGCCAGAGGTGGGAATCAAAGCAGTGAATTGAAAACGCTTCATGTTGCAGTTGTATTTCCCGCCATCGCTGCTGAGTTCACAGAGAACTGATCCAGAATCTGAAGAGAAATGTTCCATCAGGCAACTCTGGAACCAGAACACTGACAACACTTGCCTGCCAATGAAAGTGAAAAGTGATCCACAGTTTAGTCCACATTGACTTCTGCTGTTCTGACAGTGAAGACTTGAGAAAAAATAGAGAAATGGGACTTCAGCGTTGTCCATGAGTAATCTGTACATGTATACATCTCCTTATGAAGTGAACCTGGACACAACACGTCTGCGTGCTTGCAGAGTATTATCACATCCACTTTGCAGTATGGCTGACAAACACGTTTCACTCCCTGTAAACTGAACAAACGGCTCTGGAGCGCCACCTGCTGGATGGATGGAGTCACATTTTATTGAAAGACGAGAGAAACTTCCCTCCTCCTCCTGCCTTCTGTCTGTTCTTCAGACTTTCATTGTTTTTATCCCTCCTTCCTTCCTCCCCTCCTGTCACATAAAGTATATTCAGAGCTCCTGATCTGTCTGTTCTCAGTCTCCATCACAGCCTCCATAAAATAACTTTAGTGTCACACTCCAACACCTGAGATCAAATATTAAACCAGAGTCCAACAGTTGAACATATATCAGATATCACTGATTCTATTGTTCATTTGTCAGATGTTAAGCTTTGAGCACATCACTCCACCTAATACATTAAAACTCACACTGACATTTAAATCGCCTCGAAGTTAAAGAGACCTTTTGATGGAGGAGCAGAGTATAAATATATTATTTTCACAACCTTAATGTTTTTGCAACACAACTGTGAAAGATGTCACCTCCTTCATCACCTCCACAGACGTTTTCAGTTTCCTCCGACTTTCTCTCCATAAACTGGTGTCAGTAACTCTGATCTTCCATCTTCACCAACTTCTCCTCACACTGAGACTTCATGAAGCAGATGGTATGAAGAAAACAATGTTTGTTTTTCAGTAAGATGTCTCCTTTGAAGATATTAAAGAGGATCTTGTTGCTGCAGGGTGAACGAGGACTTAATAAGTGGCTGTTACAGAGATGTATTATTATTATTATTTAATAAGTCCTGTATTTCTGTGTTCGTACTGTCTCTGAGGTCTTTTACTTTTCTCCTCATCTTTTCAAACTCTCCCACAGCTTTCTTGAACTGATCAGATATGTCTGTAATACAGTCTGAAGCTGTAGAGGTTTTGAGTTTTGTAGTAAAATCCAACAGTTAGTTAATGTTGTCTTTCAGTCTCGCAGTGTTTCCTGTTTCAGCTCTGACAGATTCTCTCTGCAGATCTTCACACACCTTCTTTATTAATATTTTTTAATATTATATAACCCTGCTTAACCTGCTGCCACTGCGACCCGGCCCTGGATAAGCGGAAGAAAATGGATGGATGGATGTGTAATGATCACCACATCAGAAAAACACTGACCTCAGATCAGAGTTATTCTCCCAGATCGACTCTTTTATGGAAACTATCTTTCCAAATATCTTAGCAGAGAAGGTTTGGTCAGACCTTAATAAATTCCTCATTCCAAATAGAATCAAAAGTTCACATGAAGATATTACATAGATACTACCCTTGTAATAAATTACTACATACATTTAAAGTAGATATTTCTCCAGTATGTTCTTTCTGTAAAACAGAAATTGAATCCATTTCTCACTTATTCTATGATTGTATTTATTCTCAGGAATTCTGGGTTGAGGTTGCTCTATTAATTTATTAAAGTTTTAATCAATTAACTCCAATATTGGAAGACATGGTCTTGTTTCTGAATTGTAATACAGATTCACAATTAACTAACAATGCTCTCAAGCTTATCTGTCTTATAGGCAAATATCATATCCATAAGGCCAGAGTGCTTCAGTCCACACCTAATATCCTTCTGTTTTGTGTTGAATTACAACATCTCTCCGACGCTGTATCCAGTTCTCTTTATACATCCATGCTGAAGCCCCCTGTGCAGGTGCACATGGTAAGATTTTGTCTCAAAACTGTTCAAATATTTAACTTGTTTCAACCACTATAAAAGTGTTAGGTTTTGTCATCCTTTGGTGTGACACGCCTAAATTATTTTTTGAAATTAAAACTATATGTTAAACTACATAATTATGGAATTATGGATAATTATGCATATGTGTCTTGCTAACTGCTAATGACAGGTTAGCTAGGAATAGCAAGGTCATTAACTGACACAAAAAGGCAGAAACGTCTTTCGGTGTGACAGAAATGTCCGCCAGTGTGACACCTGGACTGTCACACCGGAGGACAAAGTCTCTTTCAGAAGCATTTTAAATAACTAAATAAGATTTGTTTAATTCCTTTTTATTCTTTTTTGACCATTTTCAGTATTTTTAAATACAATGATTATATTGGTTAAAGTATTTTCTGCTGATTTTGCAGAAATGTGTACTGTTATAAGGTGTCAGGAAAATAAGTATAAAATGTGATACTTCAGTCTTTTGTGAGACATAAAGAACTGAGAGAGAGAGAGAGGACACGGAAGTACAGAGAGAAAATGAACAAACACAGAGAACAACGCAGACTGTAAACCGAACTAAAACACAGCCATTTTATATTTTAAAAAATGTATTTACATATCTGATATTGTTTGTATCAACATTAAATGTTCTTTCTTCCTTAACACACAAATGAATTACATTAGGAAAGACTTTGTGGTGTTTAAGTTTTAAAAATACTTGATCTGTCAAGGAGTCACAGTTCATTTTGTTGATAATTTTTTTGTTTAGTTTTGTTTAAAAGAAACATGGTTGATATCCGTGTAAACTTTCTTTCTTCTCCTGCATATTCAGAGTTACATAAAAATACTTAAATATTATACCTTCCACTTTCTCTTATCAGCGTGACATAATGTCCAACGGTGTGACACACATAAAAGAACCAAAAATTAGTTTTATCTTGAAATAGCTTTGAAACACAGTTGGAGTATTGCATTATGGGAGATATAATCATCACTCATCTTAAACTAGTTTGATTTTCAACTGTTTTAAAGGATGACAGCAAAGTTTGACTCGCATTTATTGAAAAAGTCCAAGTTATGGGGAAAAAATAGCGTTATTCATAATTTCATATTAAATAAATAACACTATATGAAAATAAGTGTCTAACAATGAACATAAATATCTGTCATGCTATTTGTATATTATTTAAGATTAACTTTCCTAATTTATTTGATGTCACACCACAGGACACATTCAGCTGCAGTTCAGTGAAAATGTTCAAAGAAACCGTGAAAGGATTGACAAAGTTAGTGACCCCTTATAGTTTCTCAAATATTAGATTTCACACTTCATAAATATATGTATTTTTTCTTCAGAAACTGTGTTTTACAAATAAAAAGCATTTTTTACTGACAAACAAAGAATAATTCAGTGATCTGCTCTCAGATCAGCAGGTCAACAGGGTTCAAACATGTAGTGAAAGAGAAAGGTTAACAATTTAACAACATTAGTTACAGTATTTTTCTACTTGACTTCTCTGTTGGATGGAGAGATTTCCTGCTGTGCTGCCACTCAGTGCTTAAATCCTTCAAAATCTGCATTTCCACACTGAATCCTTCAACAGACTGAATCCTCGTCGACGCCGTCACTTCCCCTCCAAAGACTCAGGAGGAATGTGTCCTTACACCTGAGCCAAACCAGCTCCGTACTGCCACACACCTTACTGCTGTGAGGTCACATGATCAGACTCTCCACTGTGAAGGCGTCTTGCTGAGCACTGCATCCTCAGCTGAATGTGCTCCTCCTCAAATGGGTCTGATCTCACCTGCTGGGTCCAGAGTCCACCCTGAACCCTTCCACACTTTAAATGACTTGCATAGTGAAAGTCCAAAGAAGGTACAAAAACTGTATGAGGATGGAGACAGCAGGCTTGTTAGAGATGAAATGCAGTTCAGACTGTCAGGGCGTCTCATCAGATGCCATTTTAAGAATCCTCATGTCCCACTTGAGAGCAAAACTTTTGTGTCGCTTCATGATACTTAAACCATTAAATCAGTAATATTCATATTGAAGACAGTCTATGAGAACTATCTGTAATATAAGCTGAATGTATTCAGCCTCTCTGACTGATAAACGTCACGTGTGAACACGTGCTCTTAGATCCGGGTGTTTCCCATCATGCCTTGAAGTTGTGCAGCCACCTTGATCCAGTGAGGTTACCGTTGTTTAGCATCACACAAGGTCAGAGCGAGTCGGACATAAATGTAACTGGCTCGACCTATTTCACAGCAGCCATTTTGGCATGTCATTGCAGGGTAAACACAGAATCCGAATCAGCTTTAGTGGCCCAGTATGTGAATCTGACTCCGGTTTGTCTTTGCTCTCAGTGTACTCACACAGAAACAGACATAGCTGAACAATAAAGGTCAAGAGCAGACAGGACTGTATGTGAAGAAATGATGAAATATATATAAAAAGCACCAATGACCAACAACATCAGTAAAAACTTTATAGTTAAGTGTTCTGTGAGTTGTAAACAATAGAAATAGTGCAAAGGACATAAATATTGAATGGATATACATGATGTTTAATTCAGTATCTGCATGTATACATGTTATATACAGTATTTACAGTGTGTGTATTGGCAGTGACAGCATGATGATATGCACGTGTTAAACTGTAAAAACATAGTTTGGTGTTGCAGGGTTATTGACACTGTATGACTGCTTTAACTGTTCAGGTTCTGAACTGGTACCGTTCACAGGTGTAATCTATAACATTAATTATGGCCCTGTTCCATTTAGGTGGGCCAGGGCCCTGGTATTGTGCATGCTGGACCATAATTAATTTGATCAGTTACATCAGTGGTTACCCATGTCAAAATGGCTGCTGTGGTGTTGCATGGATCACTGATCGCCGGTGATCGATTCTGGCTCATCTGGAACGAGACGATTTCTGTTGGCGGGATAGTTTCAGGCTCCTTGACACTTTTCATGGTGTCTTCCTGCCGTCTTTTTTAACACTGGAAGACTACCTTTTTTCATTTGGACCAATATCCACACAGTGTTAATGTGATAGAACAGATAAACACAACACGTTGGACTTAGTATTTGTCAGCGGCCATGTACAGAAACAATAACGTCATACAAAGAGAAAAGAAGTTTTGGACCTGATTTAGCTACTTTACAGTCCGTGCAGGTAGACATTACTACACTGAATAAATTAAAGAATGCAGTTTTTATTACTGTGCCGTGCATACAGCTATGCCCAGCTCACACGGTCTCATGACAAGACAAACTCTTCAGACTCTAAATACTAACTGCAGTGTACAGTGAATCCCATAGTCACATTTTAATCAACTGGTTTGTGCTAATTTAACTGAATAAATAGTTTGAGCATGTGCAGCATTAAAACACATCAGCTGACACAATGCTTTATTACCTGATCTTAAAGCCCTGCCTCCTTGTTTTAAAACATTCATTATTTCAGTTTTGAGCTTATATGTTGTGTATTCCTAAATGAATGTCAGTTTCTCTAATGTCTCACATTGTCAGTTATTCTCTGGTTTCTATCGCAGTAAACTGAGTGTCTCTTTTACTATTGTTTTTTTTCTTACAAGATCACAAAAATGAATTCACTCAAAACAACCATCACACACACACACACACACACATTATAACAATCACAAACATGATATAAAATATAATCTAGTAAAGCTTAATAACTAAAGCTTAGAAATGAAGACACAGGTCTGCTGATGCCCTCTAGCTGTCAGTGATGACCTCTGACCTTTTCATTAACTCACAGTTATCTTGTGTAAATGAATGAATGGCACTGTGGTCGACAGCATGAGCAGACAGGATGTCTCCACAGTCCAGTGTCGACAGCGTGGAGGACAGTAGAATGAGTTTTCTGTTTTTCAAAGGACAAACAAGTTCTGTTTCAGTAAGAATCCAATCAGAATTTGTAATTTGTGATGTTCAACATGAGTTTGGTAGGACAGTCTAAGCAAATTCCTGAGTCTTCATACTGCTGTACTGTATCTCTGTTTAGAGCCCGGAGAGGAATGGGAACATCAGTGGCTCACGCTCTTGTGAAATGTACGCACCAACAACCACAGCAGGAAACAGTGCAGGTGAGTTTGATATCAAGTTTCAGCTCACATGAAGAGTGACGGCTGACGAGTCATGAAAACAGACAGAGGAGACACACAAACTCAGAATGAACCAGGCTGCAAGTCTTTCCTCAGAGCCTCTGGAGTCTGACAGACTGGATGAGATTCAGGCTGCAAACTTGTTGACCTGTTACTCTCCACAGTTATAAGTGCAGTGTTGGCTCCCTCTAGTGGTCACCACAGAAACCATCATATTCTACGCTACGTTAAGGGACACCCCGCTTCCTCCTTTCAGTCATTACACGCATGATCTGAGGAAAGTTTGTGTCCGTGCATCTTTCATCTAACTACTCCCTTTTCAAGTATGAGCCCCCTCATAGTAATGGTTTATGTTTATCAGTGTGGTAGATGAATGTGTATATGTGCTAAGGAAATTATTTATAATGTTCATGTGTTGTTAAGTACCCAGGTTAATTACCAGACAACGATTAGGCTAGCCACATTAGCCTCTTGCCATACTAACCGCTCTGTTGTTTTCAGGGTAGTTGTACTGTCAGAATAAATTACAATAGTAGTATCTAGTTGCTGTTGAAATGTGTAGCTGTTAAGTTATGCCATGTTTGTATTTATCGCTGTTACTGTACTGAAATAAGGTTTGACAATAATGTATATGTTAAGCGTATGTATATGTTAAGTGTTTAGTTACTAAGAGTCTATGAGTTTCACTAGAGTAACGGGACACTTAGTTGGTTTACTGTTGCAATGCTGTATTCTAGGCTACATGTAATGCTCTTAAAGAGAGGCTGAGAGTAATAATGCAAAATTTGTACGGGTTCAATGACAAACTCAAATGTTGGACTGTTGTCTTAAAATGCATTTCCGTAGTAATATTTCTGTACAGTTTATGATATTTGGCTATGTACAGTACACAGGGTTATTTTGATATGTCAGTCATTACACGCATGATCTGAGGAAAGTTTGTGTCCGTGCATCTTTCATCTAACTACTCCCTTTTCAGGGCTTTTACAAAGACGCTCTGCAAACTGATTTCATGAAACAGATTTTATTAAGGATTCACAGAAAACTGCATCAATCAGGATGTGATTTCATGATGAAGAACAGAAGATGTTGCAGTCACTAAAATATGGCTAGTTCAAACATAAAGTACAACATGAATGATCAACATGTTTCCACATGTGTCACCTGAAATATTATAACTAGTCATTCCAAGCATGAATCCACATGAAGCCACCAGAATATAAATCAAAGTACATTAGATTCACCTCCAACACAGCAGAATATTTTTGTCTGAGTTCACTGCTGCGACTCACTAACATCACAAAACTGATTTACATGCTCGATTGGATTGAGATCTGGGGAATTCTCGTTGTCGTGTTCCTCAAACCATTCCTGGACCATTTCTGCAGTGTGGCAGGGCGCATTATCCTGCTGAAAGAGGCCACTGCCTTTAAGGAATACCGTTTCCATGAAGGGTTGAACTTGGTCTGCAACAGTGTTTAGGTAGGTGGTACGTGTCACACGTGTCACACCAAGTAACATCCACATGAATGGAGGACCCAAGGTTTCCCAGCAGAACGTTGCCCAAAGCATCACACTGCCTCCGCCGGCTCACCTTCTTCCCATAGTGCATCCTGGTGCCATGTCTTCCCCAGGTAAGCGACGCACACGCACCTGGCCATCCACATGATGCAAAAGAAAACGTGATTCATCAGACCAGGCCACCTTCTTCCATTGCTCCGTGGTCCAGTTCTGATGCTCATGTGCCCTTTGTAGGCGCTTTCGGCGGTGGGTCAGCATGGGCACCCTGACCGGTCTGTGGCTACGCAGCCCCATACGCAACAAACTGCGATGCACTGTGTGTTCTGACTCCTTTCTATCAGAATCAGCATTAACTTTTTCAGCAGTTTGAGCTACAGTAGCTCTTCTGTTGGATCGGACCACACAGGTCAGCCTTCACTCCCCACGCGCATCAATGAGCCTTGGCTGCCCATGACCCTGTCACCAATTCACCGGTTTTCCTTCCTTGGACCACTTTTGGTAGGTACTGACCACTGCAGACCGGGAACACCCCGCAAGAGCTGTAGTCTTAGAGATGCTCTGACCCAGTCATCTAGCCATCACAGTTTGGTCGCTCACATCCTTACGTTTGCCCAGTTTACCAGTTGGACGTACCTGGAAAACCTCCAAAGGGAGGTGTCCAGGAGGCGTCCTAATCAGATGCCCGAACCACCTCAACTGGCTCCTTTCGATGCGAAGGAGCAGTGGCTCTACTCCGAGCTCCCTCCTGATGTCTGAGCTCCTTTCCCTATCTCTAAGGGTGAGCCCAGCCACCCTGCAGAGGAAACTCATTTCGGCCGCTTGTATCCGCGATCTCATTCTTTCGGTCACTACCCAAAGCCCATGACCATAGGTGAGGGTTGGAACGTAGATCGACTGGTAAATCGAAAGCCTTGCCTTTCGGCTCAGCTCCCTCTTCACCACCACGGTCCAGTACAACGCCCGCATTACTGCTGATGCTGCACTGATCTGCCTGTCCATCTCACGCTCCATCTTACCATCACTCGTGAACAAGACCCCGAGATACTTAAACTCCCCCGTCTGGGGCAGTAACTCATCTCCAACCCAAAGGGGGCAGTCCACAGTTTTCCGACTGAGAACCATGGCCTTGGACTTGGAGGTGCTGACTCTCATCCCAGCCGCTTCACACTCGGCTGCAAACCGCCCCAGTGCATGCTGAAGGTCACAGCCCAATGAAGCCAACAGAACCACATCGTCCACAAAGAGCAGAGATGCTATTCTGAGACCACCAAACCGGACACTCTCCTCCCCCCGGCAGTGCCTTGAAATCCTGTCCATGAATATCACAAACAGAATTGGTGACAAGGGGCAGCCCTGGCGGAGTCCAACACCCACTTGGAACGTGTTTGACTTTGTGCCGAGAATGCGGACACAGCACTCACTTCGGTTATATAGGGACCAGATGGCTTGTAGCAGCGACCCCGGTACCCCATATTCCCGCAGTACCCCCCACAGGACCCCCCGGGGGACACGGTCGAAAGCCTTCTCCAAGTCTACAAAACACATGTAGACTGGATGGGCAAACTCCCATGAACCCCCCAGCAGCCCTGCAAGATTAAAGAGCTGGTCCACTGTGCCACGGCCAGGACGGAATCCACATTGCTCCTCCTGAATCCGAGGTTCGACAATCGGTCGTAGCCTCCTTTCCAGCACCAACTTTCCCAGGGAGGCTGAGCAGTGTGATACCACGGTAATTGGAGCACACCCTCCGGTCCCACTTTTTGAAGACGGGAACCACCACCCCGGTCTGCCACTCCACAGGCACTGTCCCCAACCTTCATGCGACACTAAAGAGGTGTGTCAGCCAAGACAGCCCAACAATGTCCAGAGCCTTCAGCATCTCGGGGCAAATCTCATCCACACCTGGCGCCTTGCCACCAAGAAGCTCTTTGACTACCTTGGAGACTTCTGCCAGGGATATGGGTGAGTCTTCCCCCGAGTCTTCAAACTCTGCCTCCTCCACTGAGGACATGTTGGTCGGGTTGAGGAGTTCCTCAAAGTGCTCTTTCCACCGCTCGACAACATCCCCAGTCCGGGTTAGCAGCTCTCCTCCCCTGCCAAACACGGCCTGGGCCAAGCCCCGCTTTCCCTTCCTGAGTCGTCTGACGGTTTGCCAGAACTTCCTTGAGGCCAACCGAAAGTCCTTCTCCATAGTCTCCCCAAACTCCTCCCACACCTGGGTTTTTGCTTTGGTGACCACAGAGGCCGCCGTCCTTCTGGCCTCCTGGTACCTGTCTGCTGCTTCAGGAGACCTCTGGGCTAGCCAAGCCCAAAAAGCCTCCTTCTTCAGCTTGACTGCTTCCTTCACCGCCTGTGTCCACCAGCGGGTTCTAAGGTTGCTGCCTCGACAGGCACCGACGACCTTCTGACCACAGCTCCTAGTGGCCACCTCAGCAATGGAGGCTTTGAACATGGCCAATTCTGTTTCCATGTCCCACACCTCCCCCGGGATGTGCGAGAAGTTCTTCCGGAGGTGGGAGTTGAACATCTCGTGGACAGGGCCCTCTGCCAGACGTTCCCAGTTCACCCTCACTACGCGTTTAGGTTTGCCAGGTCTGTCCGGCAGCCGTCCCTGCCATCTTATCCAACTCACCACCAAGTGGTGATCAGTTGACAGCTCTGCCCCTC
Organism: Macquaria ambigua; assembly: GCA_008360985.2. Taxonomy (NCBI): domain Eukaryota; kingdom Metazoa; phylum Chordata; class Actinopteri; order Centrarchiformes; family Percichthyidae; genus Macquaria; species Macquaria ambigua. The sequence goes on from VMKM01002307.1 coordinate 12,061, forward strand.
TCTTCACCCGAGTGTCCAAGACATACGGCCGCAGATCTGATGATACGACCACAAAGTCGATCATCGACCTGCGGCCTAAGGTGTTCTGGTACCAAGTACACTTATGAACCACCTTATGCTCAAACATGGTGTTTGTTATGGCCAGTCCATGGCTAGCACAGAAGTCCAACAACAAAACACCACTCGGGTTCAGATCGGGGAGGCCATTCCTCCCAATCACACCCCTCCAGGTTTCACTATCATTGCCCACATGAGCGTTGAAGTCTCCCAGCAGAACTATGGAGTCTCCAGGTGGTGTCCCTTCCAGGACGCCACCCAGGAACTCCAAGAAGGCCGGGTACTCTGAACTGCTGTCTGGTGCATAAGCACAAACAACAGTCAGAGCCTTCCTCTCCACAACTTTCAGTCGCATCGAGGCGACCCTCTCGTTCCCCGAGGAAAACTCCAACACAGCGGCGGTCAGCCGGGGACTCGTCAGTCAGTCTGCAGTCGGTCAGATTTGTGTCCGACCTGATCCCGACGCGCTCTGACGTCATGCACACGTGAGCAACTATGACCTCACAAGATCGATGCGGCCGCAATTTTTAGAGCCAGGCACTGCAGCTGCACTCCACCGACTGCAAGACCCAGGGCATGATGGGAAACGCCTGGCTGTCGCCTGATCAAAGAGCTGATTGGCTCTTAATTTTGACCACAAACATCAGGTTTTGTAGAAAATCCTAATTTTCAGTGTGAATTCAATATTTAATGCAGGATTGTTGCTGTATGTTGTGCAGTGACGTGTTCATCTGTTAACAAACATCTTGTGTGGTTGATGTGAAAAATAATAAAGTTTATTTCAGCCATAACTATCCGAACATGATCTGCATACTACAGGTAGCCTACAGGTGGCTCTAACAGGATGGAAATATTTCTATGACTTCCTGTTTATTCGTTGAAGGCTGCTGGAAACTGTCTGACTTGACTGCTGCTGTTTGTCACAGCGCCCCCTGCTACTTCCGTCTGATCTCGTCCACTTTCCAAGCGAGGCGCAGTTCATCTCCAACAAGCCTAAAGTTCCTATCTTTACTTCTGGGTTATGCGGCCCACTGAATATGCGCAGTAGTGTTTCCCCCCCCTGGCTTTACATTGTGATGACGTCACAGATTTTTAAATCTCTTTTCTCGGCTCAAGGAAAGTTTTAGAAATATAAAACCTAATAGCATAACAGAAAGAGTCATAATGGAGCTTGTTTGCAGGTGGAGGTGTCCTGTCAGCAGTTTGACAGGCGTCTCTTTTATAATGGAGGTCTATGGGGAAAATGCTTTTTGGAAATTCTTCGCTGCAATACTGCGAGTGGCCACTGGAAAACACTGGAAGCAAGGCTGAGTGTCGGCGCCGCATCCAGTTCTTAGAATGCATCCATGAGTATGCAGTATGCAAACAAAAGCAAAATCTGCAGTATGCCAGAAATACCCGGATGTCGTACTGATTCGGAGAAAATCTCCACTACTGGTACATCTCAGGTCTCTCAGTTGGATCCACGTTTCCTTCACTTGCATCTTAGTCTCACCCACCAGGGATGTATGGAGAGACGCAAGGAAACCACACGAGGAGAGAAGAAACGAGGAAATCTGTTTTTAGAGAAATGACACGTCCTTTCCTCTAAAGCATCACGTGAAGTGACGTCCGTTTCTGATGACAGCAGCAGCTGATCGCAGCTGGATCAGCTGTCACAGCGGGTTCACAGCTGTAGAGACTATTGATGGAGTTTGTATCTTCAAGTTATCTCTGTTTTCTCTCTGTAGCCTGTTACCTGTTTAACAAACACCTGCACATAAACAATCTGCACTCTGTATTTATACTGTCCTGCGTTTATATTATTTATTCATTATTTGCATCTGTATTTATCGATATTCTGATATTCAGCTGCAGTGTCCAAATAATAACCAATATCCAATAAGGGGGTAAAAGTCTTCCGTGAAGGCTGCACTCATATATCCTCACTTCGCGCTCCTCAGAGTAGAAATAAGAGCTTTGAGACGGCCTTCAAGATGGCGGAGCAGAACGACTTCCCGTTCAAGGGAGGAGCGAGGAGATGTCAAATAAGAGACTTGAGATTTACCCATAGACAGTGAAAGCTGCACACTTGCACTGGGGCCCATAGAGAGGACATGCCCACTGGAGGAGGACACCAGTAGAACTACACCTGAGTTCAACACAGGACTCACCTTGGAAATACAGTTGTGCCATTTGCTATATATACCCTCATAAAGGCAAACCTATCTCCATCATGGTTTTCTTTTGTTTTTTTTTTGGTAAAATAGTCAGTAGCAATCTATAACAAAAATATGTGCTTATTCTACATAAACTATAAATAAACTATAAAAATGATTAAATTAAATGAATAATTTCTTATTTGGTATTTTTGTCACCTACAGTTGATGATTACTGATGATTGCTGGGTAATATGTATGTTGATGTTGTCCAATGAAGTCTCCATTTGATCATGTGATGAGAGACTATAGATATGATTTACGGTAGCTAGTTTAGGTGCCAGAAGACAAGCTGAGTAGTGTCATCATGGCCAAACATAAAAGCAGCAGTAAAAAAAGACGAGAAAGAAAAGAACAGGAGGAGAAGGTAGCAAAGCTGCCTAAATTGGGTGGGGGAGCAACAACGATGATTAATTTCTGTCCAATACTGAGGCTGTGTAGCTGTCACGTGAGAAAACGAAACTCATGCATTATTACTGTTGTTGAGCAGGCGCGGCCAAAAAGAACAAATTACTCTCTGAGACGACTCGTTCCTACTAGTTCATATCAAAAGAGTAGTTTAATGAGCGATACGCTCATGATCGACATCACTACATTGGTGGTGTGTCAACAACCATGCAGCAGGTAGCATAAGGATAGCAAACTATGCTATTGTGTTAGATATACATTTTAAGACAAGTTATACATACATTAGTTATACATGGTAGGCTTTTTCAGATGTGCCGCTAAACCAAATCATGCCTTTTTATCAGAGAATTATACTTTTTTATTTAAGTATTATTCATATTAAAGTCATAGGTGTTGAGAATTATAAACGCACTTATCACTGGCCCTGGGTGATACATTGGTGATACACTGTTAGTCCCGTTGAATAATAAGAGGATACTGAGGTGATTTCAGCTGAACTGACGAGTGACATTCTGGTGTTTAGGGCCTACACACAGTGTACTGGCAGGCTGTATTCATAGATGTTGTTAATGCGTAGTCGATTTTTATATGTAGGATATTTGGCAGAAAAAAGGCTGTTAGCATCATCACAAACCATCATTTAATGGTGTTTATGCAGACTGTAGCTGGCCAGTTTCCGCGACATTGTGATGTTTTTTTGTTAAATATTGCAGCTCTCTTCTGTCTCGTCGAGCGCTATAGGCTTCATTTTTTCATCTTGCCTTTTTATCAAATAGGAGTGCACTCGTGAGGTCATTGCACCAAAGTCATCCTAAATAACTTATTCAACTGTAAAATCCAATGCATTCTTGGTAAGATATCTATCTATTTCTCTCTCTCTCTCTCTCTCTCTATATATATATATATATATATATATATATATATATATATATATATATATATGTATATACACGCCTAATGGTGTGTGTGTGTGTGTGTGTGCGCCCTTCATAACTAGTAACTAGCATGCACTGGTTATTACATCAACGTCACACTTCATGCAACTAGAATAAAAACCTTTTGTATCGACAGTGTAGAGCTTGTTTTCTACACAGCTGTCTGCTCACAATCAGGATCTTCACCTACTTCTTTGTTTCTTTACCAGCTGCTGTTAGTTTGTACTTCAGTGCTGCTCTGGTTCCTTCATCCACTCTTCTTTTCATCTCTTCCAGTTTCTGGATCTTCTCTGCGTCTCCTTTCTCCTTCATCTTCTCAGTCAGGAAGTCCAAGTGGACATGAGTGGACAGTGAATCAGCGTTCAGGGCGATCTGCTCCAGTTTGACAACATGCTTGAAGGACTCTTCCAGCCACTGATCTTTGTCTTTCTGAAGTTCTTTCATTTTCTTTTCTAGATTTTCCAAAAGGCTTGTTGTCTCCTCACAGTCTGTTTTACTCATTTCATATTTCTCTTTCATATTTTTCAGGGTCTTCTGAACTGTCTTTGTCTTGGTAACATAGATCCACTTTTGTTTCACATGAGCTGATACAGGACACTTCCCGCTACATGAAGTGCAGCGGCCATCTTTCATGACCTCACAGTCACTGGAATACCAGGACATTGTGCATTCAGGATAGTGACAGTTCTCCTCACAGACAGTACAGCAGGTAGCTCCTTTATAATATGGGTGGAATATGTCACTCCACCACCACCCACCACTGATTGCTTCTTTAACTTTATAGATCTCCTCAAATTCTACAGTGAACTCCTCATTGCTCTTCATCTCTTGTTCATGTTTCTTCAGAGCTTCCTGAGTTTGCTGGATTTCTCTCTGTTTGAGATCAATAAACTCAACTCTCTCTTGCAGGTTTTGGATGCAGGCTGCCAGTCTGACTCTCTCATCCAGAACCTGCACAGTTGTCTCCAGCTTCTGAGGTGAAGCTTTTCCTAGAAACTCTGTGAACTGATTGATTCCTTTCGTTGTTATTTCATCTGCATGTTTAAGGTATTCTGTGTCCTCTGTCCTGTCGTCTTTCTGGCAGTTACTGAACAGGAAGTGAACAGGCTGATTCTTTTTATCTTTGGTACATTTAATGTTTGCAGCCTCGAGGGCTTTCAGAGCATCTTTAGGTGTTCTTCCATCTGAGAATGTGATGAGGGCAATGATGTTCTTCTCCATGTCTTTTCCAAACAGAGACACCACTGAATCAAAGATGTACCTCAGTCGGTCATTCAGTCGATTCTCACTTGCTTTCAGCACCAGACCCACTGCATTGATCTCATGAACTCCATCCTCTGAGCGAAACAGGTCAAATAATCTGTGACTGATGACATCATCTTGTTCGATCCCTCTGGTGTCTCCGTATCCAGGAGTATCGATGATGCTCAGAGAGTAGGGCAGAGCTTCATCTTCAAAACCAAAGATCTCGTACACGATCACATCTGATGTCTGACTTTCTGACTGACTTCTCTTCTCGTCCTCTACGATCTGAAACCAGACATCGTCCTCCCACTTCACTCCCATGGCGTAGTTGACCAGAGTGTTGATCAGAGTAGATTTTCCTGTTCCTGTTTCACCCCAAGTAAGATGGTTTTGTTTATCTTGTTTGGATCTTTTTCACCAAGAGTCATTCTTCTTAGAGTTCCAATCTTCTCTTTCTTTGGTGTCAGCTGGTAGACAGCAGGAGATCCTGATTGGATCAGAACACTTTTGGAAATTATGTCATCATATCTGGATGAGGTGTTGGTGTTCCTGTAGAAGAAGTAGATCATTTACACATTTAACTTCATGAACAGATTTCACTCTTCCCTCCCTGTACATCTCAAACATGTTATTTTCTATTTATTGTTAAAAGCTTCATCAAATGAAATCTAATAAAACTAAATAAAGTGTTGTAATTACTGGTTTGTCTTGTTTGGATCTTTTTCACCAAGAGTTATTCTTCTTAGAGTTTCAATGTTGTCTTTGTTTGGTGTCAGCTGGTAGACAGCAGGAGATCCTGAATGGATCAGAACACTTCTGGAAATGATGTCGTCATATTTGGATGAGGTGTTCCTGTAGAAAAGTAAAGACATGAGCTCAAAAACTACTGAACCTAGAATGAAATAAATAAAATCACTGTACGTGCTGGATCAATCAGTTTATCATTCAAAACAATCAGCCTAATCATCAAATAATAATTAAAAAGCAAAGTAAATTGGTTTCACCAATCATATGTACAGCCACACACACACACACACACACACTTGCTCTGATGCTGTATCAGTACAGTAGAGAGTCATTAATGGGGTAGAGCGGGTCATCTATTGATCCCAGGGTTGGTGGATCGGTCCCCGGCTCCTCCTGTCCACATGTCGAAGTGTCCTTGGGCAAAACACTGAACCCTGAGTTCTTGCATGGCAGCTCCGTCACCATGGGTGTGTCAATGTGGGTGTGAGACCAATATGTAAAGTGCTTTGGGAACCATTAAGGTTGAAAAGCATTTACTATATAAGTAAAGTCCATTTACCATTTAATAAAACAGTAATAGTATTAATGTAATAATAATGCAATTGACCATAAAGCACATTTGATCCTGAAACTCTTCTACAGCTCATTCACCACAGGTGATCAGGTAACTTCTACCTGTGTCCCTTTAACGTCTGATTAAAACGTGTCCATTTTAATAAAACGCTGCTTCTCAATGAACAAGATATGATATGTAAGATATGTTCATCGTTTACATGATCGCATCACTTTCTGTCTGAACTCTACTCTTGCTGTAAACTGTCACATCATGTAGTAAATGTGATGCAGCAGCATTGCACTTCAACAATAAAACAAACACTGAAACACTCTGTTGTTTTACTCACGTTGCCATGGTAACAGCTTGACAGGAGGATGGAGCACCTTATTAGTTCTGTGGATGAAAAAAAAACACGTCAGTCAGCTGCACTGTTGTTATCAGCAGATATTATTGGATACTGGATCGTAAGTGAACTCTGGCCTTCAGCCTGCCCCCACTCCTACACACATTTTAAAACCAGCCAGAGGGTTTGTGAGGTGTGGGGGGGACAGGGGGCATGGCTCTATGCTAGGCTAGCTCAGTAGCACAACTAACAGTTTAACTCTATATTGACGTTTTCACAGAAAAGAGGGATGGACTTAAAACGAAACATGGGAAGTTTGGGGCCTCTAGGACAAAGTACAGTGAAGTTATAAACCACTTCCTGTTTGGCGGCGAACGAAAACACGGGACAGTGTGAGTGTCTGTGTGCGCGCGCGTGTGTGCGCGTGTGTCCAAGATGTCAGGTACAACACACAGACACACATAGAGGAGAGGAGAGAGAAGCTGCTGCATGTGACACTGTAAAATGTGTTCCTGTCAGTAGGTGGCGCTATGACAGTGGTCGAAAATTGACATGTAGACGCCTTCAGGGCGGGGGGGTCATGAAACGTGTTAAGTTTGAGGCCTCTAGGACAATGTACAGTCCAGTTATAAACCACTTCCTGTTTGGTGGCGAAGGAAAGCACAGGACAGTGTGTGTGTGTGCGTGTGTGTGTCTGTGTGCGTGTGTGACAACACAAGATGTCAGCTACAACAGACAGGCAGAGCAGAGCAGAGGGAAGCTGCTGCTTGTCAGATTATAAAACGTGTAATTTCCTGCCGTCACTAGGTGGCGCTATGACTGTGGCGAAAAATTTACATGTAGACGCCTTCAGGGCGGGGGGGTGATGAAACATGGCAAGTTTGGGGCGTTTTGGACAATGTACAGTCCAGTTATAAGACACTTCCTGTTTATGGCGAAAAGGCGTTGTCCTGGAAACGCCGTTTGATGAAACGTCACAATCTTCAGAGTGAAGCATCATGAAGGTCTTAAGTGTATCCTCACCAAATTTGATGAGGCGCTATGACTTTGATTCGATATTGACCCCTACATGTGTTCGGGGCGGGAATGTCATCACACATGAGGAATATGAAAAAGATCTGATCATATTCAGCCGAGTTACAGCAGTTTGATTGTTCCTGATGGAATATCGAAATTCGCTGCGCCGCTGTGACCACACCCTCTGGCGAAAACTCAATTTTATTGATTGTACAGCATCATCAATGTCTTTAGGCTTTATGGGCCAATTTTGAGGTTGTTCTGCTCAACCCACTCTGAGATGCATGTCAGAAAACGTGACATTTCCTGCCGTCACTAGGTGGCGCTGTGGGTGTGGCTGAAAATGACCATATAGACGTGTTCAGGGCGGGGGGGTCATGCCACGTGGTAAGTTTGGGGCCTCTAGGACAATGTACAGTGAAGTTATAAAGCACTTCCTGTTTGGCGGCGAAACACCTAACTTCCACGCCACCTCATGGGCAGACCGTGTACAAAAAACAAAATCCACGAGTATCGTTTGATGGCCATCTTGTTGAGAAGCCATGGTCCAAGTTTGAAGGCGATCTGATAAAATCTCTAGTGCAAGTTCGCAAAAGTACGTGGGCAGGAAATCGCCAAAAATAAACCGTTTATTAAAAATAACTGACTTCCTGTTGGGTTTTGGGGGGGGGTCCCCACAGGCTTTTTTGTAAGTCTGGTTATGATACACATGCATACCAAATTTGGTGCATGTAGGTGAAACGTGTATTTTGCCCCCCCCCCCATGTGTGAGACCTATGAAATATAACATGTTTTCCCATTTCTGACGCATGTGCAAAATTTCATGAGTTTTTGAGCATGTTTAGGGCCTCAGCATTCACACTATTGTTATCCTGTTCTTTATTATTATTCTACTTTCCGTACACTGCTTCTTCTCCTTCATACTTTGAGCTACAGAAACCATTCAACTATCAAAATGTTCAGCTCTTTAATGGCATGTCTGCTTCCTCCAGTATTTTTTTAGAATTTTCTCAGAGCTACAGTTTCGCCACAGCGAGCCTGAAAGCCCAGCCTCCCCGGCGAGCTCCCCATAGAGATCCATTATAACTTCCAGCAGAAAATCTCTCCTTTTCTCTTTACACTCACATTTGTAACTCGCTGCCGTATCCGCATTTCTAACGCCACAAACGTCAAATCTACATCACTGCATTCGGAAGGTTCTCGTCTTTCCAGTCATATCCTTACTTTAGAGATTGGACGTATGGTTCGTACGGTAGAAGCAGGAGTTTCAGGGGTGTTTTAGGTCCGTTTTTCGGTGTTGTCAGGCTGGATTGATGTTGAGCTACTTTTGGCAGTTTTGACCTCTGACATTTCAGCATATATTCAGCTATTTTATACATTTTGTACTTTTCAAAATATTAAGCTTTTTTCTAACTTATTTTAGAATGTAAGCCAATGGAGAATCCTCTTCAGCCTGCTCTACTTTGAAATGCTACAGCTTTCACATACTTTCAGCTACAGACTCCATTTGAACTTTAAACTGTTCACAAGATGTTCAACTATTAAGCTATTATTCAACTTTTTGAATCAGAAACTCTGATGCAATGACTCAGCACTTTTAGGCCCCAAATAGTTAGACACACAGCTGATGCTGATTAGCTGTTCCTCTGTTCTGATTGGTGGATTGATGTTGAGCTACTTTTGGCAGTTGTGACCTCTGGCCTTTTGAACTGTTAAATAAATTCATACCTATTTCTGTCACTACACACAAAAACAGAGACACATGCAGTAATACACAAACACACACACACACACAATTACACACACATACAGAGTAATACGGATACTACTTCAGCCTTTACTACTACTACTACTACTACTACTATCACCACAACTTCAGCCTGTACTACTAGTACAACTACTACTACCTCAACAGCCTATACTGCTACCACTACTTTGACCACAACTTCTGCTTGTTTTAAGCATCGGAAACCATTCAAATGGTAAAACTTGTTCTTTAAGGACATTTATGCTTCTATTCAACTTTTCCAACTCCCAATTCTACCAGTTTTACACTTCAGCTTCCAGGTTTCTGAGCATTTTATTGAACATTTGAGCCCTATGATTTCTCATGCAAATTCACTTCAGATTTCTACATTTTCAGCAATGCTTTGTAATTTCTTCTTCTTCAACTTGTACTGCATATGTTACTCTACAAAAAAACATTCAGCTGTTAAAACTTGCTCTTTGAGGACATTTCTGCTTCTATTCAAATTTTTTCCACCATTTGTACTTAAAATATTGTGCTTTTTTCAACCATTTATTACAGTAAAAGCAACAATACTTCTACTTTCAGCAGTGTTTTGCAAATTCATTGCAACATTTTCAACATTTCACATTTTTACATTTTCAGCAGTGTTTTGCAAATTCATTTCAGCTGTCAGCATTCACACTCATTTTCCGCAGGAAATGCAATTTTTCTAGTTAATAAATAAAATGAAACTTTTAATGGGAAAGTAAATAGTGGAATTTATATGCAAAGGGAAAATAATAGATTCATACAAATAAAACAGAAATATCAATTTATGTCACATTTTATCAATTAATTAATGCCTACATTTATTTTTATATTATTTGTGGTGCATGCAATGGCATATTAATATATTTATTGAGTGATTTATTCATTTTTTTTTATTATGGCAGTTTCATTCCTCCATACTTTAGTGCTCTGTCTGTCCAGTTGAAACCAACATCTGTCTAAAAGGAAGAAAATCTAAAAACTGAAAGACGATTTTTAGAAAAGAATTTATAATCAGTGGGCTAAATCACTTAAAAACACAGATATGGTCCTTTAAAGCTGGACAATGTTCAGTCTCTGATGCTTTCAGCATTATTGGATTCTGAATGAAAACGTAATTGAAGAAAACAATTCTTAATTAAATTTCAGCTCATTTCATTTCAGTGTTTTTCTATCATAAGATATGAATGAATCATATGAATGTAATAAGGTAGCATGTTCAGTTATTATGTCAAATACATTTTTCCTCATGCATTTGTATCTGGTGTTAACTCCTGATCTTGACATGTTAAAGTATTTCATCGTTCCTGTTTCAAAGTGTTCTTACCTGTTGTAGCTGTTGTAGTTGTAGCTGTTGGCTTCATGAAGCTCTGTGATGCTGAGGAGGGAGGAAGAGCAGAGAGCAGTTTTATATCAGCAGAGAGGGAGGATGCTCTGTGGTCACATGATTTCACAGAAACAGTCTCAGAGACAGAAAGCTGAGTCACTTCATGACTGCAGTGAACACCTTTATTGATCCTTCGAGGGGTATTTCAATACTGCAGCAGCAAATAAGTACACAATCAATCATTACAAGTATATGAAAACCTTCACAGTACAGACTATCAGACTGATAGCCAGTCTCCCTAACCCAACATATTACTCTCACGTTATCTTCTAGAGCCTTAAAGGATTTGATTCTTCAGCAGTCTGGATATGAACGGTTTCTGTGAGACATGACTGAGACCAAATGTTTTCTTTCCACCTGACTACACCAACTCCCACTTCCATCAGGGCCAGCTGCCTTCCGAACATTCACCTTGCTCAGGGTGGAGCAAACATCTGAAGTGAAGAGTGTCAGAGGCTGCTCATCAGGTGGTAGATCAGCTTTGTGGATGTTCTCCCTGTTTTCCCGGTCAAAGCGAGCATAGAAGTAGTTAAGCTCATCGGGGAGGGAGAAAGAGCTGGTTGAGGGCACAGTGTTGTGTGGTCTGAAGTTAGTGATTGTCTGTATGCCTTGCCACATGTACTGGGGGTCAGAAGAGTTGAAGTGTTCTTCAGTCCTCTGTTTGTATCAGTGATTAGCCTGGGAGATTCCCCTCCTCAGGTTGGCCCAGGCTGAGCTGTAAGCCTCCTGGTCTCCAGACCTGAAGGCTGTATCTCTGGCTTTGAGCAGGAGGCGAACCTCTCTGTTCATCCAGGGCTTCTGGTTGGGGAAAGTTTTTTGTGTGTGTTGTCACTCTGTCCACACACCTGTTAATGTGATTCAGGACAGAGTTGGTGTAAGTGTCAATGTTAGTCTGAGAGACTGGTGACCTGAGCAGATCTAGTTAGACGCTGAGCTGCCATTTTTTGATGGGTTGAATTTAATATCAAGTTTAAATTGAAAATAGACTTATAGATTAAGGCAACACCTCCACCTTGTTTAGCAGCAACATGGGAGTTGGTGTAGTCAGGTGGAAAGAAAACATTTGGTTTCAGCCACGTCTCACAGAAACCGTTCATATCCAGACTGCTGACGAATCAAATCCTTTAAGGCTCTAGAAGATAGTGATCTGATATTTGAGGGTCTTGTTGTCTGTAGAGCTACCAGCAGATGACGTATCAACTGGAACAAGATACTTTATATTATTAGAAGAAAATGTTAGTGGCCTGCACACACAGTGTGGGCATACAGCTGTGATTACCTTTGATATGTTGTTTTGTAGGACTTCATCAGGTGCTTTGTGGGACACTTCACCACTAGCAGCAGCAGGATGATAATTATATTTTTGAGATTCACATATTTAGGGAAAGAGAACGTGAGAGTAATATGTTGTGTGAGGGAGACCAGCCATCAGTCTGATAGTCTGTACTGTGAAGGTTTCCCTGGCTGGACATGTTAACTAGTGGACTCCAAATCCACACTAACTACAAATCTAGCAGGCTCTCTGATCACCTGCAACTACTTTTAGTTTATATACTTGTTTTATTTTGTACTTATTTGCTGCTGCAGTATTGAATTACCCCTCGAAGGATCAATAAAGGTGTTCACTGCAGTCATGAAGTGACTCAGCTTTCTGTCTCTGAGACTGTTTCTGTGAAATCATGTGACCACAGAGCATCCTCCCTCTCTGCTGATATAAAACAGCTCTCTGCTCTTCCTCCCTCCTCAGCATCACAGAGCTTCATGAAGCCAACAGCTACAACTACAACAGCTACAACTACAACAACAACAGCTACAACTACAACTACAACAGCTACAACAGGTAAGAACACTTTGAAACAGGAACGATGAAATACTTTAAGGAGTTCAGGAGTTAACAAAAACAATGTATTTGACATAATAACTGAACATGCTACCTTATTACATTCATATGATTCATTCATATCTTATGATAGAAAAACACTTAAATGAAATGAGCTGAAATGTAATTAAGAATGGTTTTCAATTAAGTTTTCATTCAGAATCCAATAATGCAGAAAGCATCAGAGACTGAACATTTTCCAGCTTTCAGGGATAATAAAAGGATAATATCTGTGTTTTTAGTGCCTATAAATCTTTTAAAAAAATCATCTTTCAATTTTAGATTTTCTTCCTTCTAGACCGACATTGGTTTCAACAGGACAGACAGACAGACAGACAGACAGACAGACAGAGAGAGAGAGAGAGAGACAGACAGACAGACAGAGGCAGCAGAAATTAATGACACTTTTACATCAGAATTACAGTGTGAGCATATCACTGATTCTATAATGTTCTATAACTTTCTAAAATAGAAGTAAAACATGTTAAAACATGACAGCTGACAGCAAGCGAGAGGAGAACAGATTTAAAGTTTGCAGCAGCAATGTGATTGGCTGATAGAGATCGTGGCAGAATCTGGTTGGATAAGTGAGAGAGTAAATGCCCACAATCAGCTGATGAAGAGAAGCAGAGAGAGAGATGTGAATGAATGAGGCGTAAAGACTTCTGTCTAAAGGCTTCCTGATTGAACTCACGCTGAGCTTCATTAGAAAAAATACCTTTGAACCATCAAAGCTCTTTTTTGGTTATTAACAACAGTTTGTGATATTTGTCTTGAATTGGATGAAAATGCAGCATGTTAATGTCATGTGATCAATAATTATGATGTCTTTGTGATTTATCTTCAGTTGGTGGTAAGAGGAGCTGGATTCTGTTACCTTAGGACAGAGCCAAGCTAGCTGTTTCCCCCTGCTTCCAGTCTTTATGCTAAGCTAAGCTAGCTGTTTCCCCGTTTCCAGTCTTTATGCTAAGCTAGCTGTTTCCCCGTTTCCAGTCTTGATGCTAAGCTAAGCTAGCTGTTTCCCCCTGTTTAAAGTCTTTATGCTAAGCTAAGCTAACCTGCTGCTGCCTTACCAACAGCAATAAAAGCGTTTATGAGATAATTATGCAAACGTTATCTGACACTGAGACATAATCAGGAGACAGATTCTTCTCTCTTTTCTTTGGTAGATACAGTTTGTTGCTGTAAGTCGGACGTGAAATGTTTTTTGCAGCATGAACAGCCTGATTCATCATCACTGTGAGCTCACAGCAGCATTTAAATCAACAATTTCAATTCATCCCAATGAAATCGCTGAGATGAGTGGATTCACTCACAGGAGGCAAATGAAATCTGCAGTCACTACGTCACCAAGCTTCAGGAGCCTCAGATACATCTCACTGTACCACTTTCTGCTGTGATCAGGACTTAATCTGTCTTTAAAAAACACAGGTAGGCTATGGTCCTACAGGTGAGATGTTGCTCTGCTGGATCAGTCTCTGAGCTCAACAGACCTCTCCAAACTGTCCCTAAAACAAGTAGTGAAGTGTTGAAACTTTAGTTTCTGGTGGAGATCCCAAAGTTTCTAAAGATGGAGTCTAGATAGGTTTCCAGATATAAGAAGAAGAATTTTAAAATGTCTGAGCTTCATGTTTGAACAAATGTCAGATTTCAGTCTTTTATACTTTTGAATCCTGATTCTCTGTTTGCAGGATGGTAAATAGCAGATTTTCAGTCCATCCCTCTTTTCTGTTAAACTGTTGTGTTGTTGTTTCCCTCCAGTTGTCAGAAACAGTTACTGAGAGCAGAGTTTTTAATTTTAGTGTCATTAGTGAGTGGATAAATAGCCAGTCTGCCAGTCATGACCACAGTGGTGGTGTAATTAAACTATAAAGTTTGTCATCTGTTGAAGGAGGCAGGACAATAAGACTTTCAGCTCTCCTCCTCATCCCAACTAATCCCTGAAATCACTCATTAGATTTGGAATCAAGATGGTTTAATAATGTCTGTATTTGACTTTGTTCTCCTTCACTGCATTCTTAAATATTCAAGTCATGAAGCAAATAGTGTCAAGTTTTATGAGAATTACATACGACATTTTATGTAACTCAAGTTATACGGAAAGTTAAGTCAAGTTTTATAGGCCTGGTATAGGTATTCAGTTTATATCTTTCCAGTGTTATTTTACAGCTTTTCTATGATATACTCATGTACTCTTTTCAAGTCATATTCAGCATTGCTTTTAATTATTCATGGTTACATTTATTGATTTTAGCATTGTCAGTTCTTCTCTTTAAATCTTTTAAATCCTTAAATATTCAAGATGCTTACTCATTCCTCTCTTCACTTATTTATGTGTTCACACATATATTCTCATTTTTATTCTACATTTTTGTATTTCATGTACACATACTATATACTCATCTTTATAGTTTTGTTTAAGCATTTAACCATTTTTACATTTTACATTGTACTCCAGTACTCCATGCTCCATTTAGCATGTAGTGATTTTCATGGTGTACCTTATACTCTTTATAAAATCATTTTCATATTTTCATATTGTACTCTTAGTAAGTTTCCTGCAGCCCCTCAAACCCCTGTACTGAAATAACCTAGTTTTCTGCTGGTTTCAGAGAGTCACTGACGGTGTCAGAGCTTTCTGGTACTTTCCTTTAATGAGATATTTCCCTCACATTATAAACTGTATGAATCCTACTAACTGTGAAACAGATGTCTCCATGTGTGCAGACAAATAAAACTGAAAAACTGTCATAACTTCCAAAACTGTCTTGTTTCTGCTACTTTCTACTTCTTCACCACGTCACGGAGGGAAATATTGTACTTTTACTGCACTACATTTATTTTGACAGCTTTAGTTACTGGTTACTTTACACATTAAGATTTTACCAACAAAACATCATCAGTTTATAAAATATGATCCATATATACAGATTACACTACCAACAATATATGAAGTAGTTTAAATTAGCTCCACCAACAACAACATTAAAGTACAGATCAATAGTAATGATCCAATGATATAATACTTGTAGCCAGTCTGCATTATGAGTACTTTTACTTTTACTTTTGATACTTTGAGTACATTTTGTTGCTAACGCTGTACTTTTACTTAGGTGACATTTTGAGTGCAGGACTTTTACTTGTAATGTAGTATTTTAATACTGGTGGGGGGGGTGATCCGGCTCCGGTGTGAACAGTGAAGCCGGAGGGGACGCGGGTCCCCGGCTGTAAACAGGAGGAAGCTGTGCAGGAAGTGTTGAGCATGTGCGGTGATTCAGTCTGAAGTCATGAAGCGTGTCTCGGTTCTGGTTCTGGCCCTCCTCTGGTATCAGGCTGACGGAGTCCACATCAGAGACCCGAACAGGAACTCTTCACAGGAGCTGGACGCGGCTGTGGTGGCGGATCTGTCCGCAGCGGTCCGCCGGGTGGACCGGCGCTTTCTGTCCGTCACCATCGACGCCAGCCTGGCTTCAGAGGAGAGGTTCATGGACCTTTTAGGGTGGGTGTCTGGTGTCTGCGCGCTGCAGGATAAACCTTTAAAGGAAGCAGCTGGTTTTCAGCTTTTACTCGCTAAATCCTGTTAGTGTGGGCTCAGTTAATCTGCTGCTAACTTCCTTTTAAAGCCGCTTAAACCCTCCGAGTTATTAAACTCAGCTGCTATAAAATAATGCGCTGATTGGATTAGTGTTGGGGCACAGAGGAGCTTTAAAGTCTGCTTCTGTTTCACTTTAACACTTTAAATTAACCTCAGATCATCGGTCAGATACACCGCGAGCTTCCTAATGACAACTAGCTGCTTTGAGGTACTTGTACTTTATTTGAGTATTTACATTTGATTCTACTTCTGCTTCACTGCAAATAGTAAATATTCTACTTTTACTGCACTGTGTATTTGTTAGGAGTCAAACTGCAGATTCATATTTTACATGAAAACATACCGAACTAAGTTTTAACCAGTTTGAAGAAAAAATGACTTAATTTATTAATCGATTATCAAAATCATTGTCTAATAATTTTCTGTAAATCCACAAATCAGTTAATTGATTACTTGTTTCAGCTGTAGTTGTGGAAGATGTCTTGTTATATTGATGACTGATGATAAATAGCTGTCTGTGTGTGAAAGGCCTTTTTAGTAAACAGAGTACTTTTATATTGAAGTACTGCTACTTTGACTTAAGTATAAACTGAGTATAAATGCAGCCATCTCCTCCAACACCTGTGCACTTTTGGTAAAATAAGATATATTTTATATAAAGTTCACAAAAAATATCTAATCTGTATCTAATACAGAGAATTTACAGACTGTCAGTGTTTGTAACCAGGTCTGCCAGGTGAGGACGAGACTGTAACTATTGATTATTTGCGTTATCAATTAATCTACTGATTATTTTCTCACTTTGGTCAATAAACTGCCATAAAATAGTGGAGAAAAAGTCCAAGTGATGTTTTGTTTTGTCCGACCAACAACAGAAAACAGAGAAAGCAAATATTCATAATTAAGAAGCTGCAACCTGTTTGTTTTTTTGGCATTTGTGCTTGAAAAAGCGATTAATGTACTAATAGTTTCAGCTCCGTCGAGCCAGTCGACATTTTAAGCATTTATAGCTTTTATCTGATGACAAATATTAAAATGCACACAGTCAGACATGCAGTGATATGTTACTGTATGAACACAGAGGTTACAGTTGTTGTCTGTCATTTGAAAGCGTGTAAATATTAAGAAAATCTGCATTTGTTTGTTTGTTTTTCCACTTTCTAACTTTTATTTTGTGGTCAGTTTAATTCGCCCAAAATTTTAAAGTGAGTTCACATTGAAAAACAGACTCAGTGTTAGTTTTGCACAACACACAGTCATCACAGTCCAAATCTGAAATATTTGTCAGGTCGTAATTCTACTAATATCTTGTTGATTTCTTCACAACTTCTAAACTGATCACAGACTGAAAGTCACTTCATTATTAACAGTAAACATGAATCCAGCCTCTCTTCTTTGTTGCTGTGATAACATTTGTTCTTCCCTCCTAAAGATGTCAAGAGAAGTGTCGTTAAGGTTTTATAATTCTCACATCAACAAAGATGTAGTTTTGTCTTCTCCAGCTCTCCGAAGGTTCGGACGTTGGCAAGAGCATTAACTCCGGCTTTTCTGAGATTTGGGGGGACGAGACAAGACTTCATGGTGTTCACCCCTCAGAGGCATCATCAGCCGGACTCAGGTGTCACTGCAGGTAACTTCACGTTACTGATGCTGCTGTATATAATGATAATGATAATAATGATAATGATGGTATTTTGACTTTCTTTTCTTTAAATCCTCTGTCCTCCCACTCAGGTGTGTCAGGCCATCATGTCAAACGTGTCCAAACTTGTTCTCTTTGCAAACAATCAGGAACTACAGACCGAACTCAAACTTTCCCTTCCTCAGAAAAATACTGGAATCAGCTGAACATCATCAACTGGAGCACCCACAGTGTGTAATATGGAAGCTCATTTATGCCAGGAAAAGAAAACAGTGAATGATAAAAATTAAAATCCTTACGGCAAATCAATGAGATAGTGAGTCAAAATTCTGACATATAATGAGTTTTTTTTCTCATGCATAACTTTTACTGTATATCTTTTTTCTTTTGTGGGCAGAAATGTGCCTCCATAGTTTACAGGAAGTGTTCCAGTCTGGTTTCAGATTTAACCACAGCACTGAAACAGCCCTTATCAGAGTAATCAATAGGCGTTTTCGGACCAAACAGTTCTGGGGACTCCCTGAGAGGAACTGCTCCCCCGAGAACTACAAACCTTCAAGGGCTTTTTTTCTGTTTGCATTCGCACCGCCAATAGGAACGCTGAAGTGACGTAAGCCGGCCGGCGGTTGGTGTAGCAACGTCACTCACAAGATTTTTATATTCCGCTTTGACAAGTTAAACTTGCGTTGCATTTCCTCCGTCACATACACGCTCAGTAAAGCCTGGACTTCACTGTCGCTCCATTTGTCCGTGTTTTGGTCCATTTTTTAAGGCTGCCGTTACGAGCTGTTACACAGGTTTTTAAAGATGGCGGTTGCCGGTGCTGCATTAGCTCATGTGTTTGACCAGCCACCGTACACTTATGTCACTCCAGGTTCCTCTTGTTCCTCTTGTACCTGCTCTGAAGGAGGAGCTAAAAGGTCCTCAAAGTTCTAAGAACTACGATCCCAGATCTTGCACTGCAGACACAGGAGCTTCTGCGTCTCCACCAGACATTTATAATCTGTTGAAACTAAAACTTAATCAGGGGTTCATCAAGGCTCAATGTTTGGACCACTGCTTTTTAATTTACATGCTCCTGTTTGGCAACATTACGAGAAAACATAATATATAATATAATTCTATGCAGATGATACACAGCTGTGCATTTCTCTCTCTGTCCTTTCAACAAGCTGGTTAAATGCATTAATATTATTAATAGTTATTAATTACTGGATGTCCACATTTATTTGAGTCCAGTCAGAACTCTCAGGTCATCAGGTGGTGTTTGTTCTGCACTTTAATGTAAAACACATTGAGCTTACAGTATATAATACATAACATTCCCTCCCATTGCCTGTCGTTGTTAGAGTTATCCTGTGATAAACTGGAGTTGTCCTCGTGGCTGGAGGAGAAGCTGAAGAAGGAGTGGACTCAGCAACAACTGATCCTGATGAGGGAAGATCTGCAGAGGAAGTACAAAAGAGTAAAGTTCACAGGTTCGAGGTTTCCTGCTTTATCAGCCGTTTTGGCAGAAACGTGCCTCCATTATCAGAGTAATCAGTGACAAAGGGTATTGCATTTTAGTTTTGCCTGACCTCGCTGCTGCCTTCGACACCATCGATCATGAATTAATTTCAGGTTTTCTTATTTTAAATGGACAGGAGCTTCTGTGTTTCCATCAGAAGTTTATAATCTGTAGAAACAAACATTTAATTCAATGCTTGGACCACTGCTTTTTAATTTACATGCTCCTGTTTGGCACCGTTATAAGGAAACATACTATATCCTGTCATTCTATGCAGATGATACACCGCTGTACATTTCTCTCTCTTCTGTTGATCTCAGTCCTTTAAACAAGCTGGTTGTATTATTATTATTAATGGTTATTAATTACTGGATATCCAAATTTATTTTACAGTAGAGTAAAGATAACTTTCTTTATTTGTAGCCTGATTTTCTGTCTACTTCAGGTGCAGCATCGTCTTATATATAAACGCAGTAACACCTCAGACAGATGTGGTGACTGTTATCTTCTCCTGTGACAGAGGACACTGTAGATCAGCTGCACTCCTTCACCAACTGCTCGGGGATGGATCTGATCTTTGGGCTGAACGCTCTGCTCCGAACAGCTGACAACACCTGGAACAGCAGCAACGCCCGCTCACTGCTGCAGTACTGTGAGTCCAGACGGTACCGGATGTCCTGGGAGCTGGGAAACGGTAAGCTAACAGGATAAGTCTGACGATATGTAGGTTTATCTCACTGTCAACAACAGAGCTGAAACGATCAGACTGACAGAAAATGAATTAAGTGTTTAAGTCATTCAAGCAAAAGAAGTAAAAGAAAATGTGGTTCCCGCTTCTCCATCGTGATAATTTGCTGCTTTTCCCACACACAATACTACCAGGATCCATTCATTGTTGTTATTCACTCATACATTGTTGTTTTGTCTCTGTACATTGGATTTGATGACAAGAAGAAACATATAGAATATTACCAGATTGATACTTTAAATACTGTAACTTCGTATCGGCTGGGAATTCATTTTAATCAGAGTTTTCTCTGTTTATATGTAGCTTCTGCGTTGTGTTGGTCAGAAAGCAAAGACACTGTGACCCCGGGATCTCCTTACGGTTGACCTCCGTTTATTCTGGTAAACAAATAGTGAAACAGAACCTCCATGTTAATTATTCAGCCCGCTTCAGCTCCTACACAAATAAAATAAATGTACAAAATGGAAGTTAGCTAAGTTTGTTTGATTTTAAGCTAGCTGCACTCACTCTTATAATTATTATATTGACAGATCGGGACAGACATTGTAACGGTGTAGGAAATATATATATATAACCAAAAATATATAAATGACACCCACCTCTCCCACAGGGGAATTGCACAGAAAGGGGAGAAGTGAATTTTTAGTCGGCACCACAGAAGAAGAAATGAAGGAGGAGGGGCTCTGAACTTCAACACATACACATTCTGAGTTTGGAGGTCGTCCCAGTCCAGAATTAACTGTAACCAGAGAGATTTGTGTAATTATTACAAGAGATAAAGGTACATATGACCCCGTGTGTGTGTGTGTGTGTGTGTGTGTGTGTGTCTTCCTCTACTTCTTGTTCATTATTGGAGTGAACTTACAGTAACACTGAAACACTGTGGTCTCTTATCTGAGGTCTGAGTTTCACTTCCGTGTTTTCGTGTGATGGCAGGCCTTCAGGAAGTCAT
This sequence comes from Macquaria ambigua, assembly GCA_008360985.2. Classification (NCBI taxonomy): domain Eukaryota; kingdom Metazoa; phylum Chordata; class Actinopteri; order Centrarchiformes; family Percichthyidae; genus Macquaria; species Macquaria ambigua. The sequence continues at coordinate 33,054 of VMKM01002307.1, forward strand.
CTGGTGTTATCTGATCTGCCTGGGAAACTGTTTGTTCTGTGAGCAGTGGTTTTCTGTTACAGTGACACAGGAAGGCCGACAGTGTAACATCAGAGACATTTCATTGGCAGAGGACGGTGTCTGCATCAAAGAGAAACTGTCAAATCTTCTGTTTGTCCTCAGAACCAAACAGCTATGAGAAGAAGGCGGGGATTCGAGTGGATGGATATCAGCTCGGACTGGATTTCACCCGTCTCAGAGAGATGATGTCAGAGTCCAAATTATACCACGACGCCGGACTGTACGGACCGGACATCGGTCAGCCCCGAGACCACAGGACAGACATACTGGAGGGGTGAGAGGTCACACTGTCACTGAATGTTTTCTTACTTTCATAACGGACCACACCCGCCATTTTATACATCAATTCACAAATCCTGTCAGCTGTGAAGGATGCATTTAAAATCAATCAATCAAATCAATCAGCTACCCGTCGCTGCAGCAGGTGGGATGGAGTCAGATGTCAGACACAAAACCATAAAGGAAGAGCTTCTCTTTAAAATGAAAAGAAATGGTTTCAGTACGCTTCCCCTTAGATCCCAGAATATTCATCATGAATTTATGTCTGAAGGATTTGGATATAAAACAGGGCCAATACGGACTTATTGATATGTGTACTTGCAAACAAAGAGGCTCTGACACATTAATCTGATCTGGGAGAAAAACTTAAACACAGACACTGATGATGATTATTGGAGCCTCAGTTTAAATACATACTGTAGTAGAATGTGTGTGAGCAAAATCACCATCATATACAGTATATTTGCAGTTTTACAGTATATATACTGTAATATATGCTGTATATTTTTGTTTTTGATGTACAACTCATTCAAACTATGCAAACGTCTGTTAAACTTCAGTCACACTTGAAAAGTCGTGAGCTGCAGACTGTGTTGAACCTGCTGAGTGAGTGTTTGCTGTTGTTCCAGTACAGACTGACTCACCTGGAGATCTCTGAACTCTGCCCGTGCAGTGATCGACTGTAAATATCTCTGCTCCTGATTTTCCTCCTGCAGGTTCCTGCAGAGCGGAGCTGAGGCGGTGGACGCCTGCACCTGGCACCAGTGAGTTCACCTTCACTTTGAGCTCAAACTACACTGATACACTGACAAACATGACGTCATTTAACTGATCCTCCATTCCAGCTGTGCGTCTGCGTGTTTATATGGGTGAGTCAGTTCAGTTTATCACGTCACCACATCACATTAACTCCACTTACTTCCTCTTCTGGTGAGTGACCACATGTTTACCTTAGTGTCTTACATGTGGACGTTTGTCTAAAAGTAAGAGACGACTCTGAGCGCAGATAACATGTGGTTTACTCTAAATACAGAAAGACAGAGAGGGGCGACTGAGGAGGAAAGAATCTGTGAATACTGTGAACAAAGTCTTTTTATTCTCTGCCGTCCTTTTTATCACCATCAGTGACAAACGGTTCATGTTCCAGATTTAGATTTGATCAGAAGTGATGATGGAGATGGATTTCTATATTTCTGAAGCATGGAACAGGAGGAGGAAATAACTTAATAATAAATAAATCCTACCTTACTGTATATGGATTACAGACTATTTATCAACTGAATCAGACATTTAACTGACATGAACAGATACATATGTGGATTTGGATTTGTTTGGGTTGTGTTTGGTTAGATTTGTATATTGTGTTTATGCTCGTGAGCCTGTGTGAATATATTTCTTTAATTTCCCTTGTTGGAGATGTGCTGGGACTTTATATGCAGGCTGTTCATATCTGGTACATTGTGTTCTTAGATGCTGGTGAGTTAATACATGTGACTGATTTGTTTTTAATGAATGTGTCTGAATATTTCCATGAGGGACACCAAAATAAAACCATTGATTCATGGGTCCACCCTCTGCTGTTTCTAGTTACTATGTGAACGGGAGAGACACGTCCTTGGAGGATTTTCTGGACCCAGAGGTTCTGGACACCCTGGCCTTGAAGACCAATGAAGTCCTGGAGGTAAAGATGTGCAGCAGAAGCGGACGGATACGACGTGTTTGATATGTCCAGATGGTGAAGTGGATGTTTTGTGTCTTGGTTCAGAAAGTGAAGCTGGTGTCTCCGGGGAAGCCGGTGTGGCTGGGAGAGACGAGCTCCGCCTACGGAGGTGGAGCTGTCGGACTGTCGGACACGTTCGTAGCCGGATTCATGTGAGTTTATACGAGTCAGGACCATCGAGTCAAGAGCGAGTCCAAATGGGGGTCCAGACCAAGTCAAGAGACCAAAAAGACACAAACGGTGTCAGTTATAACAATTAGTCGTTTGGCAGGAAATTAATCAGCAACAGTTTTGATAATTAATCATTTAAGTCAAAAACACTGGTTCTGCTGCTCAAATGTGAATATTTGCTGTTTTCTTTAGTCTTCGATGATCATAAATGAAATCTCTTGGATTGTTGGTCGGATCAATTTAAAGACTAAACTGAGGGAAAAGAAGTGACACACTGCAGACAGTGATGTAGAGCACAGTGCTGTACTTCTCTCTAACAGGAGGGCCATGGTGTCTCAGGAGTACGACATGTAGCTGATTGAGTTTATTGATTACCCAGCAGCCCCGGTCTCATGACACACCTTAAACTACTTAAGCTTTTCAAAGTAAAAGCACCCAAGTGGGGCTCTTAAATTGTCTTCTCATTCTCAAAAGATCTATCTGAGCACATAGTTGTGTTTGTAATGTGCGTACCTGTTGTTGAGTGTGTGTTTTGTTCCGTCTCTTGTGTTAGAGTGTGTTTAAAGCCCATCCAGAGACGAGCCCTGCAGATTAGCTGCTGTGGTGTGTGGCGTTGGTTTGTGCTACGTACAGATAGTACAGTGTGTAACACTGTCATTAATACATGTTGGTGTGGTGACCATGCTGTCTGCAGGTGGTTGGATAAACTCGGCCTGGCAGCCAGACTCGGCCTGGACGTGGTGATGAGGCAGGTGTTCATTGGTTCTGGGAGTTACCACCTGGTCGACGAAAACCTGGATCCTCTTCCTGTAAGACTTCTTTCATCATTTATAACTCTCTGTGTGTTCAGATTCGCCAGTTTTATTTAAAGTTAGCGACTGTTGGAAAATAATTATGTTCAATTACTCCGTCAGGAGGAAGTTTTTCTTTTTCTTTTGCTACTCTTATGTCAGATTTCATTTCAACGTTTTACTCAACTACATTTATCTGACAGCTTTAGTTACTTCACAGATTTGGATTCTACATTAAAAAACAGTGAATTATTATCATTTAAACTACTCAGCAGTATATAACATTTTTAAAACTGGCTCCTCGATCAGATAAAACACTAAAATGTTGCTTACATGATATATACACATCAATCCAATAATATGTAATAATTAAAACACGCTTAAAGGAACTGTTTTGCATATTGACTAGTTTTACTTTCAATACTTAAAGCTGCATCATTTAGAGTTTTTTAGTCCACAAGGGGGCAGCAGAACGAGCTGTGAACACGACGTCTGACATGTAATCAGCTCAGAACGTTAGCTGGCTAACATGTTAGCTAACAAGCTGTAAAAAGCTGACTGTCCACTCCCTGTCCAGCAGCAGACAGCAGACAGACACAGTCAGAACATAGTGGAGCATTTAGCAGCTAAAGAGCCAGAGATTTCCCTCAAACACAGAGCTGACAGAGAGGGAGGACTGGACACAAACACCCTCCACATGAAGGATCATGCTGCTCTGTGACTGCTGGAGGTGGAAATAAGCAGCTGACTGTGAACATGTCAGATACGACCACCTTATAAAGTGATAAAAGTGGCCAATAAATCAGTTAAAGCAGCTGTAAGTGAATGATGTGAACACTTGTTTAGTGTTTTGCTTCATACTGTGTGACCTCTCACTGTGTCACGTTTCTTCCTTCAGGATTACTGGTTGTCCGTTCTCTACAAGAGACTCGTCGGACCGGAGGTTTTGAAAGTTGAAGCATTTTCAGGCTTTGCTCGGAGTAAAAGAATGAGGCTGTATCTGCACTGCACAGACAGAAACAGGTACAACTCCTGCTGTAACATCCCATTATCAGCTGGTTTTATCTCATGTAGTAACTCGTCCCTTCGCTGTATTTGCTTCAGCAGTTACAGCAGCGGAGCGGTCACGCTGATATCACTGAACCTGAGTGAGAAGCCGGCCAGGATCTCCGTCCCTGCCCTCGTGTCCTCGAGCACAGTGGAAGCGTTTGTTCTCCAGTCTGACCAGCCGGGGCAGGAGGGGCTCTACTCCAGGTGCCAGTCAATATCACCATTTATCACCGAGTTAGCCTGAAATTCTTCTCCCCTCGTGTCATGTGGAAAGTCACGTTTCATCACTTACCTTTAATGTGAAAGCTTCTCCAAAGCAGTCGGAGGCAAGGGAGGAAGAAACATGGAGTTCATGTGTTTCATGGATTTGCAGCTTCATTATTTTCTTCATGTAGTTTGTTGTTTGTCTTCATGAAATCCACAGCTGGCTTTTCTTAGAGTTGGTCGACATTAAAGGAGCATTTTACACATCTGAGATAGTTGGATGTGTGAATATCTCCTAGATAAAGAAGTTGTTTAAAAATTAGACGCCGTAATGAAACGTTATTTTTTACATTTCTGTTTGTGTTCAGATTAAACAAACCAGATACAACATGTTCATCAGGGAGCTGGGAGGTGGATTTTTGAACTTTGGACAGAGCCAGGCTAGCTGTTTCCCCCTGTTTCTAGTCTTTATGCTAAGCTAAGCTAACCACGTACTGAACACACAGACAATAAGAGGATTTCCCAAAATGTTGAACTATTCCTTTAAAGGCATAATATTTTTAAAAAGTGACTCCTTCAGTTAGTTTTTTTTTTGACCATCAGTGTAAAACCCAGAGATATTCAACTTTTTGTATGTAAGACACAAAAAGCAGCAAATCCTCTCATCTGAGAAGCTGGAACCATCAAATGTTCTGCATGTTTGTTTGAAAAATGACTTAAACAATTCATTGATTATCAAGTTGCTGACTAATTGTTTGCTGATTGACTAATCGTGCAGTCATGAAGGACAACTTTCAGTCTTCTGTCATTATTTCGAGCCTGATGTGGTGTTGCTGTCACTGCTCACACATTCAGCACTCTACTGTATAAAATGGGCTAATGGGTGTGTTTTCTCTGAAGGAGTGTGAAACTGAACGGAGAAGTGTTGAAGATGGTGGACGATAAAACTCTTCCTGACTTCAAAGCAAGTCGTCTGCCTCCAGCTGAGCGTCTGCAGCTTCCTGCGTACTCGCTGGCCTTCTTCGTCCTGCCAGAGGCTCGAGCTGCAGCCTGCATCTGACCTCGTGACCTCCTCAACGTGGACTCCTCAGGTGACATCTTCACACATCACTACTGACACCAGCTAATGTAACACTGAGAGCTGCTCATCACTGGACTCAAAAGACTTGAACTCCAGTGACCTGAAACAGTGAATGGATTTGGTGCTATTTTGTTTTGTGGAGTTTCTCTCATATAACAGATGCTGGAATCTTATTTATAGAAAACACTGTATGCTGTGCTAATAAAGTATTTTCTAATTCCATTACACAAAGCTGGTGACGCTTGTTGTGACCCAAAACACTGTGTCCAACCTTCCCCGTCTGTCTGAAATCCTAAAATCACAGCTCAACCAACAGCTGCATGTCAACAACTAGCTAAATGCTAACGTCAGCATGCTAACGTGCTCACAATGACAATGCTAACATGCTGATGCTAAGCAGCTATAATGTTTACCATCTTAGTTTAGCGTGTTAGCATGCTAATTTTAGCTAATTAGCAGTAAACACAGAGTGCAGCTGAAGCTGATGGGAAAAATCAATAAATTCCAAACCAGGTTTTCTGTTAATTTAGCTTTTTAATTTGAACTTAAAGACAAACATTGATCTGCGATCAGTTCAGAGACACATTATTCCTCCTGTTCCTCGCCGTGTGTGATGATGTAACACAGAGATTTATAATCCAGGTTTCCTGCACTGTCGATATTTGACGACTGGAACATCTGCTTCACCTGCAATTACACAGATCAATATCACTGATAACTATTAACAGCAGTTATTAATGTAACTACAGTTCTATGATTTCTGGATGATCGCCTGAGACGGTGTGTAAAGATTTCATTTAATACATTTTTTCCATTATGGATCCCTAAAAGTCCATTTCAAAGTAACAAGTACATTTACTCAAGTACTGTACTAAGGTACAATTTTGAAGTACTTGTACTTGAGTCTTTCCATTTTCTGCCACTTTATACTTCTACTCCACAAATAATGTACTGAGGAAAATATTGTACTTTTTACTTTCCTTAAATTACTTTGCAGATTCAGATTATCAATACAACATATAATAAACTAATAAATGATGATGTATTATTATTATAGATTAAGCTACCCGGCAGGATATAAAGTCATTAAAATGAGCTCCACGTTTACCAGCTGCAATATTAGTGATGAACACATTAATGCATCAATAATTATAATCCAGTAATATAATATATATTATTCTGCATAATGAGTACTTTTACTTTTGGTACTTTAAAATATATTTTGATGCCAATACAAGTACTTTTACTTGAGTAAAAGTTTGAATGCAGGACTTTTACTTGTAAGAGAGTACTTATACACTGTGGTATTACTACTTTTACTTAAGTAGAAGATCTGAGAACTTCTTCCAGCTCTGCATTTCAACTTGTTTCAAATTCAAATCAACTTGTTTCAACAATTTTCTGTCAGTATTTTGAAATAAAAATGAGGCCGAACACTGTGATAGATTCAAGAAAAATACGTGATTCTACAAAATTCTCGAAACAAGTTGATTTGAATTGAAAAGATGCTGAAATGACGTCACCACACGGACAGATTTGGACTTTTAGGACTGAGTAAGGGACAAAAAGTAGTTGATAAGATTCAGACGTTGCAGCGTTCATCTTCAAAGTATTACAGACCGTCTGTGACAGTCAGACAGGAAGTTTCATCATGAAGTGATCTTTTACCTCCTCAGATGTAAACCGGTCTGCTTGTGTCATCAGTAGTTTCTGTAATCTGAAAACAAAAAAGAAAGAAACAGAAGTTTTTAATTTCTCTGAACTTAAAGTGACGTTTCTGAACCTGTAAAACACACAACTGACTACTTACTCGTCTCTGTGGATGAAGCCTTTGGCGTCGGGATCGAACATTTTGAAGGCATTTAAGATGGTGTCTTCAGGGTCCGTGCCTGCACACACACACACACACACACACACACACACACACACACACACACACACACACACACACCAGAGACAACACACATGAAGGCACCTGTTGGCGGCTCAGTACACACTGAGATGTCAGTTTCCTCTTTAGCCATCACGAGTTCTGCTTTTATCCACACACCAACTTCAACACCTCACACAACAGGAAAGACTTTATTTGCACATTTGCGACGTTTCCACTGAAATGCAAATTGAAAATACAAATAAAAACAGGATGGAAACAGACTTTATGTAACTTCCTCTTTCTTCATAAGCAATAAAACGCACTGTTGCTCAATTCAACACACTGTTGATACAACCTGTGTTAATCTGGTGACCAGTAGCTTATGGAGGCTAATGTTAGCAAACTATATTTATGTGTAACTGACATTATTAAATATAACACTCCTGGTACTCAAGACTTTGTGAAGGGGGGGTGTACAGCTGGACATTTAGGGAACTCCTCTTCTCTTTCTTGCTGAGAGTCACATGTTCAGATTGATGCCACTCCCGTGTCTGTACAGTAAATATGAAGCTACAGCTAGCAGCTGGTTAGCTTAGCATAGCATAAAGACTGGAAACAGAGGGAAACTGCTCGCTAATTAACACAGTTTGTTTAATCCAATCAAAAAACTAAGTTGTGGTTTTCTGTGGGATTATATGTTGGACTATTTCTTGGTGTAGGGACTTCCTGAAGTCTTGTCGTCACCCTGAGGTCGCCAGATGGAGAAGATAAATGATATGGGCCTATATATGGGATGTAAGTGCCTGAAAACCAAACAAACATGGACGCCTCATGTCAGCCAACGTCTGTCGTTCAAGGTCATTAAACCCAAATTTATCGGGTAGAGTGTTATATCGTTTATGTACAGTATTTTTAACATGAACATGGGAATCTTTTCCATCTGGCTGAAGCTCCAGAAACTCTGGAAACTACACTTCCCACCATGCAACTTGATCGCATCTTTTGTACACGTGTCTGTCAAACTCCACTCTGCTGACAAAGCTCCTCCAGACGGACTCGTTCTCCTCCTGAACAGTAAACTGGTCTTAATCATAGACTGTATATACAGATGGCCAACATGACAGCTCCTCAAAAGTGAAGCCAGAACATCTGGATCGCCCCCTGGTGGCTGGCTGCAGTATAGGTCATAAGCCCCGCCCCCTCCATGTTAGCGGATGGGACATGGGCCAAACTGAAAAATCAAAGAACACGTCAAATAAAATGTTCCCAAAGATGGTTTCTGTCATTTTAGGTAGTTCTTATCACGCTGATGTTTGTTCAAGTGTTTGTTCAGTTTGATCAGTTTGGTTTTAATTAGTTATTTGATGCTATAAAAAGGGGGTGTGACGTCATGATTGACAGCTGTGAGTGTGCTGTGATTGGTTCGGGCAGATGTAAAGGCGGGACCTCGATCACTACTGCACAGACTCTGGCTCCAAATGACGTCACCAGCGCAAGATGGCAGCTCCTGTATCCGGGATATTGTGGCTTCATTTTTGTGCAGTGGGAGGAAGAGGAGACGCGTCGGCCATCTTTATATACAGTCTGTGGTTCCTCCTTTAAGGTTCTCACCGTGGAGCTTTTCTCCGAACAGGTTGAGGAACATGGTGAAGTTGATGGGTCCCGTGGCTTCTTTCAGCATGTCTTCCAGTTCGTTGTCCTTCACGTTGAGTTTACCTGAGGAACACACGTCTTCATCACAACCACATCGCGTCTGAACGATGGATTTATCTAGAAAACATTTAGAATTCGAGCTACAAACCCAAAGACGCATATGTGTCCTTGAGATCTTCTTTATCAATGAATCCGTCCCGGTTCTGGTCGACAAGTGTGAACGCCTGAATTAAAAAGACGAACTCGTGTAAGTACGAGATGAAAAGTTTAAAATGATTCTCTCGTGAACGTGACTTTACCTCTTTGAACTCTTGGATCTGAGCTTGTTCAAACATGGAGAAAACATTGGACGAGGCTCTCTGAGCTCTTTTGGCGCCTCCTTCCTTCTTCTTTGTCTTTCTGCTCGCCTAAAACAATAAAACAATGGATGCAAATATTATATTATTGAGTTCTCATGTATATGGTTTGATAAAGTCAAAGGAACAGGACTGATGGATTTGAGGACATTTTTCTGACAGATTGTTTTCTATAAATGAAACTCCAGGTCTGTATCTGCATTAATGTGCGTATTACTTTAATGTTGCAGCTGTTTATGTGGTGCTGATTTAAACTACTTTATATCCTGCTGGGTAGTTTAATCTATAATAATATATCTTCATTTATTTGTTGATTATATTTTGTATTAATAATCTGAATCTGTAAAGTAACTAAAGCTTTAAAATAAATGTAGGGCAGTAAAAAGTACAATATTTGCCTCTGAAGTGTTGCGGAGTAGAAATATAAAGTAACTTAAAATAGAAATACTCAAGTAAAGTACAGTACTTGAGTAAATGTACTCTCATCTCTCTGTGGTTCAGTCACACAGCGTTCCCAAAGCAACCCTCCGGAGAAAGGTTGTTGTCCAGCAGCCAGCAGGTTGTGTCTTTAATTATTCTTGTATCTCACAGACTTCTTATTTCTGGCTGGAATGATATACATATATATTATATATATATAGTATTTCTGCAGACTCTGCAGCAGAGTACATTTCAGTGAAGAAGAGCAGCCTGACGTTTCAGACATTGAACAGCACTTTTATCGTCGTCTAACCAGAAGAAGTCAAAGACATTTTACTAAAAAAGCCCTTTTTGTTGTTGAAAGCTGCTCTATAAATAAACTGCCCGGCCTTTAATTCATCATATAATGAGCAAGAACACATGGACTTCATCTTCAGTCTCACCTGAATCAGAAGCCAAAGGCAGCTTTATTTATTTAGTGACACAACTCCAGCCAACTCCTACACAGGCACGTCCTGCCACGCCCTCCTGCCCTGCAGTGAACCCTGTTCCGCCTTCCCCATCACCTGACCTCCCCCCCGCCCACCTGCTCACCTGTTCCACCTGTTCCGCCTGTTCCACCTGCAGTATATATACCAGCCCATTTCCACTCATTCCCTGCCAGATTGTGTACTCATTATATTTTTGACGACGGGTAAACGTGAACTTTTACCTGCTTCTCTCTGAGTCGTGACTCTGGATCAAACCTGATTATTTACTGAGTGTTTACATGGAGCACATTTCAGACACATACTTCACATATTCACATATCAATTAAGACAGAATAAGATGAGATTTTAAAAATGTGATCAAATGAAATAAAACACACAAAAGAATACGCAGAGCAACCAAAGTTTTTTCTCATCATGGACGACCTGTTTCTATAGCTGATGGTGATGAGATCATTGACTTCTAGTTAAATTCTGCGTCACATCAGGCTGTTTTTCATCAGACAGTAAATGCAGTTTAGGGTTGGGAACACTGTGGGAGCCAATCACAGAGTAACGGAGTGCTGAGGTCACAGGTGGAGCTACCTGCTGCTCGTGTAGATCGTTTCCGAAACTTTATTGGTCTCTTTCAAGCAGCATAAAGACACAACCCAAAGCTTCATTTTTCAAACATCAAAGTGACACAGAGCGTGTTTCTTTAACGAGAGTTTCCTCACAGAATGAACTTTAACTAACTACAGCTGAGTGATCAACAGGTGTTTCACCTCCTACAGCTTGTTAAGTTATAATTTAAATTGCACTATAAAACAATAAAACTGAAGTCTTCTGATATGAAAACAGAATGATCTGAGCACCTACCATGTCTCCTCCTGGCTCTGTGTGGTGCTGCAGTCGGTGTGTCTAATGATTTGGGAGCAGAGAGTTTAAATACAACAGCTGTCTGGGATGCAGGGAGGGGGTGTGATGATAGTCTGGATGAAGAGGGGTCTTCGGGGACGAGCCAGTATCGAAATGGGACCCCCCAAGCGCTGCATAGTTCCCCTTACATGGGCAGGATGTTTGGTAAAACCCCAACAACTGCTGCTGCTGATCAAAACCTTTTAAAGTGTTTCTATTTACAGTGTTTGACTGTAGACACAGCCCATCCCAGCTGCCAATTATCTTTGTTTCACTATCAGAAAGAAGAAACGTTTGTTGCCTCTTCTTCTCTTCTTCCAGATAAAATCCACTGAATCATTTTAACAGCATCTTAATGTCCTGTAACAGTGAACATTGTGTCCAAAAAGGAGGTTAATGTGGTCGAATCCATCGCTGAGCAAACAGCCAACGATACTTTATGTTGCTCTACGTTCAGCTGAACATCAGGGCCCCGTTCTCTGTACATGGATCACAGAGTTATCCAGATTATAATGTTGACGATTCTGGTTCTTCTGGTTCTTCGAAGCTGCTTTAAAATTCATCTGGAACTGTTGTCATAGCAACAAGTTCTTAAACCCAAACCTGCAAAAGTGCAGCTTCTTAGCAGTCAGCTGGATCAGGACCTGCAACATGTTTCAGAGTATTGATATAATTAGGATTTTAGATGAAAACATGCAGGTTATGACCTGATGGTGTAATTATCCCAATTTAATTTTCATAACCTATAAACAACAAAATAAAAAAGCATCAAAACAAATGTAGTTTGAGCAAAAAGACAGAAACTCAACCCAAAGATTGTGACTGTTAAAGGACTAATGGAGCCAGAACACGAGGCCTTTAATTTGACGTTAAAATGGGAATTTGTAAAACAATAAAACTTATTCAATGATTAACTGCAGAACAAAACTGTTGCTGGTTTTTAAGAGATTTTAGTGTCCACCTCCACCCATCCTGCACCAACATCACTCGCAGTCTGAACACATTAATATCTAATGTTTAACAGTGGCCAAAGTGTGGAAACATTGTAGAACAAAATAACACCAGTAACAACACAGGAACACATACAATGAGACTTATGTCCATGAATCTGTTGCCCCAGTGCATGCTGGGAGGGTTCCCAACACACCGACCTCATGATGTAACTGCAATCACATGATCAGCACTCAGCCAATCATATCAATGCTGATCATGGTTTCAACTCTCTACTCATTTTGACTTATTTATTCATTTACACGCAAACAAATGTACATATAAATACATGTTATAAACTTGTATTAGTCATGTTACTGTCACTCGTGTTATTGTCAGCAGGAGATCTGCATCATACATGAATTATTCTATAAGCACATTTTGAATCAAATGTACGTCATTCATTTATTAATTGTCCATTAATATAAAAAGACAAAATATTGGCCTAAAGTAACAGAACAAACTATTTTAATAAAATAATATCCCTACTTAATATGGTAAGTGATATTGTTCTCTATACAAAAAGAAGAAGAAGAAAACAAAAGAAAATATCCATTGAAGAGTCTGAATATTCTGGCTATTCAGATGTTAAACTTCCTGTGTTTGAAGCAGTTTGATCAGAGTCCACATGGCGGCGCTATAGTCATTCTGCTCGTGTTGTGTTCATGTTCCTTATAGAAATACAGCACATATGGAGTCTAATAATAAGTGTTTCTACACATGAGAGCGCCTTGGTACCCAGCAGCAGCGTATAAGTAGCAGTATGTTGATCCATCTGAAACCTATCTGTAAAAACTGTGTAACAGATTCTCTGACAGACCAGGTGCCAAACTACTTAGTAAAATCTAAGTTTTATGTTGTTGTATATGGGAAAAGGAATATAACTGCCAGACGATTCATTGTGATGCATTACGAATCAGCTGAGTGTACTCTCGAAGCCGGCATGCAGAGGACCTAAAAGTAAAAGTAATTTTTAAAAAGTTGCACTTACTATTACTAAAATTGTAACTTTTATAATAGAGACGCGCACTCCCACTCCTTTGTGTTTTGATGGAAAGGTATCAATGGATCTGCAGGCGAGCCAATACTAAAAGGTGAAATTCTTTTAAAAATGCTGTTTAATGTATTTGTATATGATGCCAAATTAGAGGCTGGGTTTACATATGTAGAATTGTCCTCCTTCATCTTCTAAATTACAAGTACTTGAAGCGGACAGCAGGGAAACTTTAAATTGCTACATTTAGGAATGGAGTTTGGTATGAACAGAAAAAAACATGCTCATTGCCTGATTGGTCATTATTATTATTATTATTATTATTGTTATTAAGTTTGTGTTGTTGTCTATTAGGTATTTGTCTTCAGAACACCTCCTACAGTGTCAGCAAACCAGTGGTGGAAAGTACTTTTGTACTTTTACTTAAGTAACATTTGAAATGCAGAACTTGTACTTGTAATGGAGTAATTTATCACTGCTATGTTACTTTTAGGATATTCAATGTTATTTTTTAAGCACTCAGATCTTTTACTTAAGTAAAAATAGTAATACCAAAGTGTATAAATACTCTGTTACAAGCTAAAGTCCTGCATTCAAATTTACATTCACTGCATTCATTTACAATTTACATTTTTTTTTACAATCAAAATATACTTTAAGTACCAAAAGTAAAAGTACTCATTATGCAGAATAATATATATGATATTATTGGATTATAATTACTGATGCATTAATGTGTTCAGCACTTTAATGTTGCAGCTGGTGAAGGTGGAGTAGATTTTTGTTACTATATATTCTGCTGGGTAACTTGTAAATTTCCCCCCAGAGGATCAATGAAGTCTTGTCTTTATCAATCATTTAATTTTGGATATTTTTGTGTATTTCATATTATCTGAATCTGCAAAAAGATAAATGTAGTGCAGTAAAAAGTACAATATTTCCCTCTGAGATGTGGTGGAGTGGAAGTTGAAAGTAGCAAAAAATAGAAATACTCAAGTAAAGTACAAGTACCTCTAAATGGCAGTACAGTACATGAGTAGACTTTCCACAGCTTATGTTTTGTAAAAGTCAAACAAAATCATACATTAACTTTTGAAATGATAATCTCCATGAAACGTAAAGTATGAATTCAGACAGAAATCCAGTCTTTGAGTGAAGTGTCTGTGTTCCTTAAACGCAGTGAACTCAGCAGCCTGTTAATACTACACTACCCACAGCCCCCCGCGTCGAGCCATGTTGTAGGAAATCCGCTTGCGGCGGATTATTGTAATCCGACAGAGGGTCTGGACGACACATCGGATCACGACTAAAAAAGCCGAGCCCAGCGGCCTGTAACAGATGCACCGCGTCCGAGAATAAAGGGATAAAGTTGCGATATGATCTGACGCGCTGCTCCGTGCTCCCGCAGGCAGTCATCGGCGGTGCCCGGGCCGTTTCCTGGACCAGTCGATTCATCTGACAGACACTGACAGCGGCTTGGCATCAGCGCACCGCAGAGCAGAGGAGATAGGAAAAGCTTTCATTTGTTAGTTAAAGAGATCTCCCCCCTTTTCCCTTCCCCCGTCAGGTTGAACTCCAGCCCAGCTCGGCTCGGTCGCCCTGTCTGCGGAGGGAAGCGCTGCTGCTCCGAGCCGCCGCTGCTGACACACAACTAGCTAGCGCGGCTAGCTCACTCCAGCTAGCTAGCTAGCTAGCTAGTAAGGAATTTATCAAGTTTAGTCAGGAATTTAGCAAATTCTCCGAACCGCAGCCCACAAGGAGGGAGGATGTCGGCGAAAGACCCAAACAAACTCTCCACCACTGAGCGACCTATCAAAGGTACGTGACATTTATTTCTGAAAATGTTGCTCTCGGGTGCAGGAAGTTAACGGTGGCTGCTGCCAGAGCTAGTTTGCTAAATGTGAGCAGGGTAGCTTAACGCGCCGCTGGACGTCAAGCCAGCCCCGTTAACAGTTAATTTACTCGGGTTTTTTTTGTGGAGCCCGGTGGATCATGGTGCGTACTACCGCCTCTCCCTATCAGGGGAATGAGGCAGCCAGGTTATGCAAGTTAATCAATCCAGCGGCAGCTAGCCAGATGTCAGCTATGCATTTGACATTCAAGTGTTAACGTACACATGCAGTTCAGGTTCACCGAGAGAGTTAGCACGACGCCCCGCACACCTGGCTCCTGTTTCTCAACAAAACCTTAACCGTCTCATGTAGGAATGAGCTTTTATCTGCCAGCTAACGTCGTGTGATGGAACATTTTATGGTTGTGGATGTAAATGCAACGCTGCAGTGTTGGTGATTGAATGCAGAAGGTGTGTGTGTGTGTGTGTGTGTGTGTGTGCTGGCCTGAATATAAGACAGCCCTTCCCTTTCCAGCAGCTGTTTTTAGAAAATGACTTTTTTTTAACACAAGAAACGCTTTATTAGCCCAACTGCAGAGACAGTTTTCCCCAAGAGACTGTTAGTCCAAGCACCAGATACTAGTCCTCATCCCTGAAGCCTTTTCTCTTGTAATAGTGAAACATGAAATATTTATGTTTCAGCATTAGGTAACTCTCAGTAGAGCTGAAACAAGTAGTCGATTAATCAGTTGGCCGATCGACAGAAAACTGATGGCAACTCAAACTTTCTCTGGCTCCAGCATCTAAAATTTTCCCTTTTATATGGTTGTAAACTGAATATTTTAGTGTTTTTCACTGTTGGACAGACAAAACAAGACATCTGATCATGTCACCATGGACACAGGCATTTTTCGGACATTTTAAAGACTAAACAATCAGTTAATTAGTTGAGAAAATAATCAGCAGATTAATCGATAATGACTCAGCACAGGCTCTCTCCTGCCAGGTGGTCAAGATGATTTATTTTGGCACTTAGCGTCTTTTTGAGCTCCCCGTTATGACGTTTTGTGACACCGGTGTTGCACCAAATTCTGTCACCCATCAGATTGTGTGACCCAATTAGGCATTTTCACTGCAAACGTTTCAGCAGCTGTTATAAATAATAATTTAAAAAAATGTTGCCTCGTTTATTTAGATTGGGTGGCATATTTTGATAGTAGTAACTGTATTGTACAGGTGTGTCTGTATCACCTCACCTGTCAGTATCTGCTCAACACTTAATGGTCTTTTTCATGTAGTTTATCCTCCAGGTGAGTCGATCCCAACCTTGTTGGTCTAACGTTCCCCCATCAGATAAACTCAAACACATCTTCATCAACACCAAATGTGCTCTTTTTGCATGGATTTTAAACTGGATGTGTATTTATATTTATATTAAATATATAAAAGTGGACTTTCTAAAACATGACGTAGTGATCCTGTTTAGGCTCGGCCTCTTTTTCTCAGTGGGTTTGATTAAGTTTGTATTTGTGCAGCTGCCACCACTTGGAGTGTCAGAATCAGGACTGTTTAGCAACCTGTCTGTGTTCAGGTGTTACAGCTGACTCAGGTTGGTGGGGGCGTGTCCTGTGTGGTGGTCAACGTATCATAGCAACTAGTTTATTGGTTATTGAGACAATGAATGTATTAACACCCATTTGTGGGGGGGTGGCGTCGTAGTCACATAGTCACAGTTTTTAAAAGATAACATCTTTGAGGCCAGCGCTGCACAGTCATTTAGAGTTCCTGCTTTAACACCACAGACTCTGGTGAATCACAGCTGTCAGAAAGTTTGATCCTCTCTAAATACTACGGAGGCTCCATGTTCAGAAGTCTCATCAAAATAAAGTCTGATTAGAGACGTTTGCGGTGGCAGTATATCTGAAATTCCCAATCATGTCACAGAGTCTGGTTCTCGCTCCATTCAAAGATCTGAATATCCAGTCTCCGAATATCATGTGACCCTGTGGACATGGGAAGTGATCAGGCTTTATAAAAACCATCCGTTAATAAAATCAGTTTTGGGATATGTTGGTGTAGTATCGTCATTTTATCAATATGTTTATAACACGTCCTGCACAGTGATGCAACTCGTGAACACATTGAGGTGTTTTGGAGAGTTTTGAGTTTTTTGAATGAATCAAAGTGACCAAAGACGTCACGGCACCGATCATCCTGTCAGACAGAGTTCAGGGATCCAGTCAGCTCCAGCTGGAGTACATAATGTAACTGTAATTACTGCCGCTGTGCAGAGACACTGTACAATAGGATATGTGATCAGGTTATTATAGCTCTTGATTAAACAGTCAAACAGATCTGATGACTCGAGGTTTCTCTAAAATTATTAATTGAATCATTTTCAAAGGTCATCTGACCGACTCCCCGATACAGAGAGAGGGAGGGAGAGTCTTTGATCATGAAGTCTGACGTAACTCTGTATAATTCTGTGTTTATCAGTGAAGTGCATGAACTACACTGCAGACTGCAGTCTCTGTTAACAGTGACGCCTGTCTCATGTAGGCCTGACACCAGAACTACTTTAGTTGGACGATATATTGTCCCAGAAATAAATGCGATAAACAATATTATTGTCATTTTAACACCATTTTACGCCACTGATATAATGATAATACAACAGCATAATGCAGGTACACCCTTTCAAAGAGCAATGAACGTTTAATTCTTTAGAATATTCAGACATTGGAATTGAAATGTGAAAAAATATTACAATATCATAAATAAATAAAACGCCAATAAAATAAAACCACATGACCAAGACAATACCGGCTCGTTCACGTTAATGTGTCTCAGCGTAGTTTGTTTCTGTTCATTCAGCTGACTGTCTGGCTGCTGTTATAATGGAGGGTAAACCCTGCTGTGTATTCTGCTCAAATGTTGTAAACAAACACGCATGTAAACACAACAGGTAGTATCGAGGTCATGTCCATATATCGTACGATAAGTCCTAAGTATCGTGACAGGCCTGCTCTGAATGCACATCAGTATCAGTGTTGTAGGCTCGTCTCCTGTGTGAAACGTCTGTATCCTCGCTGCTCTGCAGGATTATAAACTTCTGGTCAGAGACCTCATCGTGTTCGCTTCATCTCCCTGCAGGTTTCAGTCTTGTTGACTGTATTTGACAGAATCAGTATGTTGGTGCTCAGGTTTGCAGTCTGTTGTAGTTTTGATCTGATTTCACTTCATCATGAGAATATTTGTCTCAGATTTGTTCCAAAGCGTACACTGTGTCTCATACACATTTAACATTTAACCAGACAACAAAACAAATACTACAAACACATATTACATCAGACGTGACGAATAAGTAGCTGCAGATAGTTTGGAATCAGGACCTTCACTATTTGAATCAAGTAGCTCATGAAAAACAAGGTGAACCAAATTAAGTAAATATAGGCCAAGTATCGGCAGATACTCCGTATTAAAGAACACAATCTTTTCTTATTGAATTGTTGACATTTTATTCATCCAGCACATGATTACACGCTGCTATCGGATGACAAAATGTGCTTAAATCATAAAACACAGAATTCAGAAACATTTAAACGGATGTCATAGGGCCCTAGCTGCAGTGCAGTTGGTTTAATCGCTCACTTTTACGTTCAGAGCATAAGTGTGTAAAACGAGTGTAAACTGTTGTTAATAACTATTAGATATAAATGATCCTGGTCGTTCGAACTAAAGCAGAAACCACGAATGTCGCGTCATTATGTGGACCGACTTTCTCAGCACCTCCCACTCTGACTGACGTCCAGCGTTCCTGGACGACGCCCACTTTTTCCAGCCATAATTTGCAGAAACAAAACATGGTCTTGTGTTGGAGCCAGTTTGTTGTTTCAGTGTTGGGTTTACGCAGCAGGTCGGTTACGCTGTGTGTCTGCGGGTGAAAGGCAGCGTCTGATAGGCTCAGTGGGTTAGGTGGCTTAGCAGCGTACAGCTGCAGGAGAGCGTCACTTCATTAAACCTGCCTTCTTAAGGCTGCTGGTCAGTCAGGAAGTATACACACACACACACACACACACACACACACACACACACACTATATGGACTAGTTATCGTTGGGCTTCACCCATTCAGAACAAGCAAAACAAGACTTCTATAACGTGGCTCTGCAGAAGAGGCGACCTGATCCAAAGTGGATCCTGGACCGACTCTGATGGAGAGAGGACTCCAACACCAGCAGCAGCATGAAGCAGCGATAAACGCTCAGTGGCCACTTTATTAGGTACACAGGTAAAATGTAATGCGATCCAATACGACAGCTCAGCCATAAATCTACCTTCACTGAGATAATAATCTTCAGAGAGGAGTTCATATGTTTATTATTGTGGCTGCATTGGTGTTGAACTGGACCTGGGGGGGGGGCAAAATATTAGAAACGCATCATAATCAATAGAATGCAGTCCAGTACAACACCAGCAACGACTACAAGCTAAATAGTAAACGTATAGTAGAATTTACTCCTCTGGGAAATCTTCCTGAATGTAGAGTTTGTGGCAGATCTGCTGAGTTGGGTTGCATTAAATTGTAAAGGTGTACCTAATAAAGTGGCCAGGGGGGTGCAATCATAATGTCCTTATAATACACGAATAAAGTCATAGAAAATCATTTCAGGACTGTTCGTTTGTATGCTTCAAACTATTTTCACCTCCTGCACTGATAGATATGAAATCAGTCTGAGACTGTTGCTCAAACTGATGTCATATCTATCAGTTAATCAGCAAAAAAGCATAAAAATACAGATTCCAGCTTCTTATAAGTGAGTACTCGCTGGTTTTCTTTGTTTGTCTGAATATCTTTGGACTGTTGGACATCTGAAGACGTCTGCTTGCCTTCTGTTGTTGATGGAAATTGATCAGCTTTGTCTGAAACGATTAATCTACAGATAAATCTATAATGACAATAATTGTAATTTGCAGCCCTGAATTGATTATAATTCTGGTCGATTCAATTTTCTGTCACTTGTTTTTATCAGCGGATTAATTGTTTCTGGATGAACAGAGCAGTTCATCATCGCTGCCCTTTTCTGACTGACACTGACGCTCTCAGCATCCTGTTGAACCCGGTCAATGGTGTGTGTGTGTGTGTGTGTGTGTGTGTGTGCTCTGTACACACCGATGGATCTGCTCCGACCTTTTGGCTTAGTTACCGATGGTAATCAAATCAGACCGGCCAGTTGCAGCGCCTGGCATGTGTAATGTTCGTTCATGATTGATGGAGCCGGACCGAGGACGGAGCTGCTTCACTGTCCTGTCGTGGGCCCCAGGATGGAGCTCTGCCCTGGGTCCTCTCCCGTGTCTGCTCTGGGCTCCTCCTCGTCTGGCTCAGGGTGACGTGGGTAATAAAAAGTTGAAAGCGAAGCAGCGACACTAATAGAAAGACTATCTACAGGAGTGGACATGCTGCAGCAGCTGGTGCTCTGAAGTTTTCTCCCGTTTTCTGACTCATGTTACAACTCTCGCTTTTCTTTGTTTTCAAGTTTTCTACATTTCAGACAACAAATCAACACTCGGTCCGCTCTGACTGTACAGCGGCGTCACAGAGTGGAGCTTCTTCCCTCACAGAGGATCTTTGGACACAAACAGACAACAGACACGTGTCATTTTGTTCTGTCATCGAGTTTCTCACTGAATTAACACGAATCACTGACAGCTGATACCAGCAGGCTGAGGAGGACTAAACGCAGTAGAGTTCAGTATGGACAGACATGTTAAGAACATTCATAACTTGTTTAATATGATGTAGGACACAAATACAGGCCTGGACTTTAGTATATAGTATAGTATAGTATAGTATTATGGTCAGATCATCGTTGAGCCGTGTACTTAAACACAGTATGTGGTGGTGACATCACGAAATGATGGAAGCTGTTAACTGAGGAACTTTGCACAAGTACTAAAGTACTAAAATGTGTATTTATACTGCCAAATGAAGGCGTATCAGTAGTAACGCCTCCTCACTCATGTACACACAGTATTTCAGGAGACTCTCTCTCTCCTGCTCCAGTGGTCTAGTTTAGTGAGCAGCTCTGAAACCAAACCAGGTCGCTCGCCTTCAGCCAATCATGTGAGCGCTCCTGAACTGGTTCATCACCAGCAGAGGAAGGCAGCCACATGTGAGTGGGATCGGACCAGATGATGTAGCCAGCGACTGAAGAGAGGGAAACCAAGCCAGAGCTGTGAAATGAAGCGTCACACACACCACTGTAGGAAGTGGTATTCAAATAATCACCGGCAGCTGGAGGGACGCAGAACAACTTTTAGAATAACTCACTGCTCCTAACAGCTCCAGTGTAATCAGTTTGAGTAAACTCAGGCTTCAGATGGGCCCTGAAGTTTCCACCTGCCACGTAAAAGCTTCACTTATAGCAGATAAGTCACTCAGAGCCTCCTACAACCTTTTACAAATAACATTTTACCTCCACTGTTTAATACTGCTTTGGTCTTTGCTTGTTGTTGAACTTTGTCCCTGTTGGCCACCGTAGGCCCTGTGGCCATGCAGGAGCCAGTCAAATATAAGCAAAACCACGGGCGGATCGAACAGGCACCTGCTTTGTTTCTGTTTCTGCCGCTCTCTGCTCTCTGAATGGGCAGCCAGCAAACAGCAGCAGCACAGCAGGCGGTAAATATTAGAGTCGCTTCAGCCAAACCCAATACACCCGTCAGAGGTGATGCAAATACACAGGGAGGTTAGCTGTGTGGCTAAAATGGGAAATTAAAAAAAGAATCACTTTTTAACTACAGCACACCATGTGACTGTCCTGCTCTGAAGAGTTGTTTTGCCCGCTCTAAAACCATGGCCAATATTAAAGGACTCTGGTTGGGATCGGGACATCTGTGGTGTTCACATAGATCATTTATAGAGAACAGGACTCCCCACTCTGTTGGTCTTTTATGAACAGCAAAAAGCCACGGCTCAGATCTTATTTTCTCCGGCGTGCTTAGAGCTAATTAACAGCAGAGAGTTTGGTTTCTGTCGTTTGTCCCTCTCACAGATTTAAAGAGTGAAACCAGCTCCTACAGCGTGTTAAGACACTGTTAGTTGTGGGAGGCACAATTAAAATGGCAACGCTTGCAATTTGAAAATGGCGATTTCATTATAAACACCATTCATGTCTAGCACAACGTCTTCCTCCAGGTCTTTTCTTCTTCCCCTGTGAAACGACGGTGTTTTCCAGGAACTGGTATTTCCTCCACGGGCGTGTTTGTGCTGCCAGACTGTTCTCCTTTGTCTGCAGGTCGAGCCTCGACATGCCGTCCTGGTCTTTAACAGGAATTTCTCTTAATGTTTTCTTCAAATTCTGCGATCAGATAAGCTCGTGTGCAGTAGATCAGCTCTGTGATATCACAGACTGCTGCTGACTCTCAGCTGTAGGTCCAGTCTGACACTGATTACTTCACAACCAAGTCTACAATAAGGGACTAAAGGCTCCTTTATAAAGCCACCAAACATGGAATTGTTATTATTGTAACTAACAACTATTTTCATCATCGATTAATCTGCCCATTATTTACTCCGGTCCACACCAGGTGACATCAGTAACCAAACCCCAAAAACCTTCCATTTACTGCCATGTAAGACCAAGAAAAGCAGCTGATTCTCACAGTGAAGAACCTGGAACCGTCAAGTGTTTTAAACAGTTAATCAATTAAAAAAGAATCAAAACAGTTGCTGATTATTTTATCTTCTCCATCGACTAATCGCTGCAGTTATCAGAACAATAGAATCAGCAGTTTGATGGAGGTCAGGCTGGTTTTATGATCGACTTAACAGGCTTTTACTTCTTCATTCTAGTGTGTATTTTTGTTAGCTAGCAGCTAATTTACATCTGTTGGAATGTGACTTCAGTATGTCTCACTGTAGGCCTGTGGACATCTGAAGACGTCACCTTGGGCTCTGGGAAATAAAAATGGGCATTTTTTAAATATATTCTGACACTTTAAAGTCCAGACGTTTAATCCATAATGAAGATAATTGTTAGTTGCAGCCCCAGTCCATTGATTACCTTGTGGGCTGAGGGTGTAGTAGTGTCTGCAGACAAACTCACTGAACCAGGATCAGTTATTTGTGGCTTTGTGTCCCGGAGCAGCCGTGTGTGTGTGTGTGTGTGTGTGTGTGTGTGTGTGTGTGTGTGTGTTCGTGTGTGTGTGTGTGTGTTCGTGTTCTGACGTCAGTGTTTCACCCGCCTGTCTCCTGCATGTCTGTAGCGGTGCCATATCCTCCCGGTACGCGCCTGTCGGTCAAAGACCTTTATGTGGACGGGAGGCCCAGCGTGGAGGTGCTGAAGGCCCACCTGGTGAAGGAGGGTCGGCTGGAGGAGGAGACGGCCCTGCGGATCATCAACGAGGGAGCCGGCATCCTCCGCCAGGAGAAGTGCATGCTGGAAGTGGAAGCCCCCATCACAGGTAAACTCTGATCTCATCCTATCGGGGACGGATTTCCCCTCAAACTGACACCATGTGAAGTAAATTCAAGTGAGACAAAGACGGTCTGTGTGCTTTCTGGAAACCACCCGGTCTCAGATGCAGCAGTCTATTTCTACAGCTGCCCTCCCTGACATGTGGCTTAGCTTAGGTATCCAACCCTCCGCCCTCGTGCCCTCTCACTATTTATATCTCCTGCTGCGCTGTCCCTCCTCTCTTATTGTTTCCATATTTTCATGTATTTTGTCTGATTTCTTCTTCTTTCTCTGCCGTTCATTCAAACGTTTCCTCCTGTCGAACATGAAGCATCAGTTTGGTGATAAATATTTCTTATTGTCGACAAATCCAACGAAGAAACCCAAACAAACCATCAAGTGATCCAGAGCTGGAAGGATCGGTCAGTTCATCGATTAGCAGACTGATAGAAAATGAGATTTATCATTTTAGTTAGAGCTGCTACGATTAGTTGATAGACAGATTATTAATCAATAACTGAATAATGGTTTTAGTCATATTTTTTAAGCAAAACATTGTCTGTTTCCAGCAGCTCAAACATGAGGACTTGATGCTTTTCTTTGTTTTATATCACAGTAAACTGAATAATGTGAATTTTCGCTGGTTTTCTTTGTCCAAGACATTTAAATATGTGAACATTTATAAAATATCTGACTGTTTATCGACAAAATGCTCATCAAAAAAAGTATCAGCAGACTGATCTATAATGAGAGTAATAATGATAGTTGGAGCAGTGAACGTATCTACTAACAGGTACTGTGTGTATCACAGCCTGATATATCCTATTCCATCACCATCAACACACACACTGTCATTTATTTGGACTCAGTCCCACACACACTGTCCTGCTGCCCCAAATACTCACTATCAATTAATCCGCCGCTGAAAATAGTCCCCAACAAATTCTCTATTTCCTCCTGTTTGTTTGATAAGAACTACAGCGAGCAGCTGTTTGAAACATCAAACTATATATTGTGAGGTGATTTTAAAGATGTACGTCTTCAGCAGGAGCCAATGGGCTCAGAGCTGAGAGCCACAGACAGGAAGTCAGACAGGACTGAGAGCCACAGACAGGAAGTCAGACAGGACTGAGAGCCACAGACAGGAAGTCAGACAGGACTGAGAGACGGACTGACACATTGTTTGTTTGAACATGAGATTTAATGACAACAAGAGAAATATAGAATAACAGCAGACTGATCCTTTAATATTTGATACACACACACATAAACCAACTTCTTGTGTGTCCAGTGTGTGGAGACGTCCACGGCCAGTTCTTTGACCTGATGAAGCTTTTCGAGGTGGGCGGATCCCCCAGCAGCACCCGCTACTTGTTCCTGGGAGACTACGTGGACCGAGGGTACTTCAGCATCGAGGTAGGCGACCGGCTCGCGCTCTCACGTTTGTGTTTCTGCAGTTTGCTGTGACATTTGGAGCCTCGGCCCCGCGCGGCTTAGCAGAGCGTCTTTAAATAGTCGTAGCAAATGAAAGGCACTCTGTCTGCCTCCTCGCCCTCCTGACTGCCATACTCGCCGCCCCACCCACACACACACACACACACACACACACACACACACACACACACACACACCCACTTAGACACACAAGTGTACGTGCACACACACGCCCCGCATGTTGCCTCCAGGCTCGGTCTCTGTCCCATTTCCAAAACAATCCTCTGGAAGGACTGGGTGTGTCCTCTGGAAGGAGTCTTGTGTAGCTGTGGATGGCATGACATTTTTATTGGCTGCTGTCACACTTCCTTGTTCGGATAAGTGGAGATCCTGGAACAGTCTTTCTTTGCTGCTGAGGCCGGGCCACAGAGACCTGTATTATCCAGTCAGAATCAGGGTCGGATACATTTTGGAGTCGCAGATGCTCCATTGAACCAGATTAATTTAGAAGTCATTTATCTCCAGCCTCAGACTACCTGACTCGACTGTCTGTCCCAGCTACATGTTCCACTTCAGACCTGTATCAGGGTCTGAACTACGGCTGGATGATATTCACAAAATCAAGTATCACTGTCCACTTTCACCCTCTTTAACCAGCGATTGTATTCAAGCCTTACAGAGCAAACAGTCGACAGTGCTTGCTCTCTTTATGAAGCTGCTGCAGATCTACAAACAATATAATTACAACTGAAATAACTGAAGCTACTCTCTTCCTGTTACTTTAATGTAACAGAGAGAATAACAGCTGATTTAGGTGTCATTTCAGCTGCCTTTATCACAGGAGTAAAGACCCTGTAAAGACTGTTACTGATGTAGTTGGAGCAAAGATTTTGGAGAAACGGATGCGTTTACACCTTTTTAACATCTGGCTGAAATGCTTCTGAAACCTCCTGCTGAGGTCGTTCCAACAATCAGATTTCAATTTGTCTCCAGAGATTTTGATATCGAGGTTACAAGATTGCACATGTCATTGACTGTTGAATTAAACTGTGGAAATGATGAGTTCCACAGAGTTCTGCATGTCACTGCCGGTGTGTGTCGGCCTACAGCAGCACAAATCCCACCGCTGACCCGATTACACTCTACAGTGTTCCTGGTACTAAAGAGTGGATGCTTCCACTTGTTATTCTTCTGGTCCCTCTGTGATCAGGCCTGAACAGCTGGTCAGATCTGGCTCCTTGCTGACGCCTTCAGAAAAGACAAAAAATGAGCATTAAACAGGTGGTTTGCTGCGGCACAAAAACACAGCGTGAGTGACTGGCAGCTGAAAGGAGTGGGTTTGTTTGGAAGTGAAGTATGATGCGCGTCAGATTCAGTCTCTCTGTGTTTCGGTCGGGCAGGAGCTCCTTGATGAAACAAATGCACATTTAGAAGTTGATTATCTCTCTCGTACGTGACGCCTGGAATTTAAAATCGCCAAAATAAAAGACTTTAAATTCCAAGTTGGCCTACAAAAACACGTCATCCCTGCAGCACTCCACTCAACAACCAAAACAAAACTGCAAGAAAGAAGCTTGGGTTTTTACCGTGCTTGTGCCCCTCTGTAAATTTGGTGCAGTATCATTTAGGCCAGCTCTGACTTTTTTAATACTAAAATCCAGAGAGACCAGGACTGAAATCAAAAGGGTTTAAGAACGGTTCCCACTTCATTTTGGGTTTGTGCAGTGCGGTCCAGTAACCAGATCGTACTTAGTTTCATATCACAACACTGCCTTTAGTGATAAATTGTCCAGCCCCACATGAATCTTCCAGTGTTTGAATGAAGTGTTGATGTGAGGATTCCCTCCTGTGTGTCTTCCTGCAGTGTGTACTCTTCCTCTGGGCTCTGAAGATCAACCACCCCAACACCCTCTTCCTCCTCAGAGGCAACCACGAGTGCCGGCATCTCACAGAGTACTTCACCTTCAAACAGGAGTGTAAGTCCGGCTGCTCCGGCCTCGAACGTTTGCTCTGTTTGTGTTTGTCTTTAAGTCCCTGCCGTAGACAAACTGTGTCCTTCACTGCAGCTGTGAGAGGGCGTGGTGCTGTATGTTCATCGTAGTGTGTTTAAAATGTGACCTGTGTGTGTTCTCCAGGTAAAATAAAGTACTCGGAGCGTGTATATGATGCCTGTATGGATGCGTTTGACTGCCTGCCTCTGGCCGCTCTCCTCAACCAGCAGTTCCTCTGTGTGCACGGAGGCCTGAGCCCTGAAGTCACCTGCCTGGATGACATACGGAAGGTAACTGGGGGGCTGAACCAGCTGCAACTTTTCCACCAGTGTTGTGATTTAAATTGCAGTTAAACACACATGTATATTCTACATAAACAGAATCATGTTCAGTCACATAATGCTGCTGCTGCTTGTTTCTGTCCTCTCACGGTTCAAACCGCTCAGTTAGAGAAAAGTTGACTTCTGAGTAGATTTGAATAGTGTTCTGTAGAAAAATTAACCAGTTAAGCTCATATTTATTAAGATTGTGTTGTCTGTCTCGTTAGTTTAAAGTGTGTTTCTGTGTGCAGCTGGACCGGTTTAAGGAACCTCCTGCGTTCGGGCCGATGTGCGACCTGCTGTGGTCGGACCCGGGGGAGGACTATGGCTCAGAGAAAACCCAGGAACACTTCTGCCACAACAGTGTCCGAGGCTGCTCGTATTTCTACAGGTACGCCCCTCGCTGCTGGACGCTCTGCTGCTGCTGCTGCAAATGTTTCCACATTTAAAAAAAGACAAAAAGCAGCTCGGTCTGTTAATCTGAGCTGATTAAAGCTTTTACAAACAATGGCTTATCTCTGGATAAGTGACCGCTGGTTAAATCCGCTGTCGGACAGATACTGAAAATAAATATTAGCATTCTCTGCTCTGTCTTAATATTTGTACTGCATTTGCAGTGTTGACACCACATGGAGGTCACGGCGAAGGGAAAGCAGCTGCTGCTCAAAAGCCTCTTTTATCCGGCGTTAGTTTGTTTTAGTAGCAGTTTTAATAGAACATTTTAATGCTTCACTAAGAAATGATTTCTCCAACGTCTCTAATAGATCTGTTAGTGAAAACAGCGCCTGTCATTATTAGTTTTATTCGGCTGTTTCTGCTGCGAGTTGGCAGAACTGAGCGCCAACACAACCCGACCAGCCCGTCCAGGGAGCTTCTAGTTTTCAGCCCTTTTCAGACCTGAACCTCGTTCCAAAAATGTTCTGGCAATTTAACATCTCATGTCTGAACAAACACCTGATTCACTTTCATGTTAGAGTCACGACGAGGTCGTAACATTTCTGTTCTCAAGTCTGAACTGAATGCTCTCAGATGAATGTAAAGAGAGATGAAATGTGTTCGCCTTATTAATATCACTCTTTATTAAATGTGTCACTGAATCATCGTCTCTTATGCACAAAGAAAATAAAGTCTGTTTGATAAACCAGGAAACACACACTTTGAAGTTGTTGAGGAGATTCTTCTCGTGTCGGATCAAAATGATGAAAAAGATTCTTCCACTCAAAACAAAACTGAGTCTGCAGCCGTGCTAGCAGCTCTGAGGCTGCACTCTGACACAGCTACATGCTAACATCAGCATGCTAACATGCTCACAATGACAATGCTAACATGCTGAAGTTTAGTAGGTATAATGTTTACCATGTTCACCATCTTAGTTTAGTTTTCCATCCTTACAGCCGTGCTAAAAAAACAAAACCAACCCTTTCGTACAACCTCAATAATAATGAGACCAGCGCTGCCGACTTTATATCTTCAACTTAAATTCATAAAAACAAACTCGT
Source organism: Macquaria ambigua (assembly GCA_008360985.2). Taxonomy (NCBI): domain Eukaryota; kingdom Metazoa; phylum Chordata; class Actinopteri; order Centrarchiformes; family Percichthyidae; genus Macquaria; species Macquaria ambigua. Next base: position 61,611 of record VMKM01002307.1, read on the forward strand.
GAAAGGGTTTTCAAGAAGTAGCGTCAGGTACATGCAGCCAAGAGGACCCGTCCCATTTCATAGAAAGAATGCAGCAGAGTAGAGGATGCTCTTCAGATGACAAAGAACCAGCTTATTCCCTGTGAGAAAGTGTTTTGTGCTGCACGTCTGTAAAGGGCTTGTGGTTGTAATGTTCTGAAGTGAATCGTCAGTTCTGTGAAGATCAGGTCTAAACTCCCACACCTCCTGTGAAAAAGCCTCGACCTTAATTGATCTCTAATTTTAGCACTTTTGAGCATATCTTGTTATACTCGAGTTCAAGCAGCCTTCTTAACTGTCATAGCAACCAAGGTGACTGAGAGACAGCCGAACTGTAGGAGGATTCTGAGCAGCCACGATGAACATTTGGGGAAAGTGAAATTGGTCCAGTCTTTGTCTGCCAAACTGGCATCTTCTCCTGTAAAAACAAACGGCTCCTTCGTCGTCTCCTCCTCGATAATAAGTCACTTGTTCTTTGTGTTTTCAGTTACCCAGCAGTATGTGACTTCCTGATGAACAATAACCTGTTGTCTGTAATACGAGCACATGAAGCCCAGGATGCAGGGTGAGTGATGCAGATGTTCCTTCTGTCAAACAGCACTCTTTGATTTTCTTATATTACGCTGTGTTTGGATTTGTTTCCATCTCTTCTGATATTCTCTATTTTTATTTAGTTGTGAGCAACAACACAAACAACACAAAAACAAAAAAAACGGTTTAAGTAGCAGATTATTGTCTGTACACGAGCGAGAAGTGTCCCAGGTGATTAATCTTCTCTGTAAGACTGTGGTTCCCAACCAGGGTGTCAGGACCCTCCAGCTGGGTCACAAGATAACTGTGAGAGGTCACCAGATTATTAATGGGTCAGGAGTGAATCCAGTTTGTAGGTACAGCTAGCTACAGTCAGTGCTCTGTAATAATAATGAAGGTGATAATGTTTTAGAGAGGTGTTGATTCGACTGTGTGCTCATTGGAGGTTGTAGTTTGTGGTGCTGTTGAATTATATTGTTTCTGATATTTTGTCAACTCCGTTTCCATCAATAAGGGAGCACTAAATACTAGAACCAGCCCTCCTATACTACTGATACTAGGAATTGGCCGTACAGTTGAGTCAACAGCTCTCTAAAACAATTTGAACCTGAACTTGTTGAATTCGACTGCATTTTACCTAATAAACTGGCAACTGAGGGAATTTGGCTGCACAAAACTCGGTCGTTACTATATTTTTGTGAAATACTCGATAGTTCGTTAAGTTAATTAAGTAGACATTGCTTTGTTTTAATGGCACACCAGCCAAAAAGGCTGGACACCTGATGCCTGTACGACGAAGCAGGATTTGCGGTTAGCGAGGTAACTTCAGGTTCAACTCTGGGTTTTCAGGACTACGACGGTGGTTCATTTCTTACCAGGGTAAATCGCCATGGTAACTGATGCTGCACGCCTAACCTCTGCTCTGGAGCAGGTTATGTTCGAGATAACAGATCAACACGTACAAAAGCCCCGCCTACTGACCAATCAGGTCTCTTGGAAAATGACATCACCAATAGAAAAGAAGCGGAGCTCGGTACTGGATCATGAGAGGAACTCTGTTTATAGGAGAGATAGTTTATAGTATCTGTGTCATCCTACAACAGAGACTGACTGAAGCACTAAAGCGTTGTACTTATGAATGTAAGCCTATTTACTGCGAAATTATGTTTTTATATTTATTTGCTCCCAAGTCTGTTTGACACCACCGGGGCTGCAGCTGAAAGAATCAGGCTAAAATTGTCAAACACTCCATAAGAACATCTAAGCAACACATTAACTTAATGTAATACTGCTGACGGGGCAGTGATGTTATCAGCCTGTTAATTTACGCTTCACACAGTCGGGTTTTTTACCAGCTGTCCTTCCTGCATTCAGCAGCTGCAGCTGTGTTGCTTTCAGCCTGGAGGATGTTTAAATTCTTTGTATTTCTCTAATATTACAGTTTGGTCTTCGTTTGTAAAGTATGCCGCTCTGCTGCCAGCACACCTGTCATGTTTGTGATTGGTCACATGCTGCAAACCCCGCCCCTTTCATGTGAACGCGCTCATGGCTTGATTGGGAAACCCTGGATTGATTTATCGAGCTGATAACCAGCGTCATGTGACCGCTTAGCGGGATCGCTGTTGTTCGGCTCAGTGAAGCCAGATAACGAAAAGAGATCCTGGGTCTGTTGAACTGGCTTCGTCGTACAGGCCTCTGGGTTCTACAGTATCATAAGGCTTTTTTGATGTCATTGCTATCATGTCTTATTTTATTTTTATTTATATAGTTCTTTATCTGTTTTCTTGCGTCTCAGTCTGTCTCCATACTGCTGACATGTGACTGTATCCCCACAGATCAATAGTCTTATCTTTATCTGTATGTGTAAAACTGTGTTTTTCTGTCCGTCAGGTATCGAATGTACAGGAAAAGTCAGACGACAGGCTTCCCTTCTTTAATCACAATCTTCTCTGCTCCCAACTACCTGGATGTGTACAATAACAAAGGTAAGAGGAGTGAAGGACGGAAACCATGGCAACAGGTTGGAAACCTTGCAGCCCTGGCAACAGGAGACAGGAAGTGCATCATGTTAATGTGTGTGTGGTGTTTTGTCCTCAGCGGCGGTGCTGAAATATGAGAATAATGTGATGAACATCCGGCAGTTTAACTGCTCCCCCCACCCCTACTGGCTGCCCAACTTCATGGACGTGTTCACCTGGTCTCTGCCCTTTGTAGGAGAGAAAGGTGAGTCTGTGTCAGTGCTGTATGTTAGAGCTGCAGAGTGTTATAGAAGTATGAATAACATCAGAACAGGCAGCAGTAAACAAACCCACATTAACACTGATGCATGTAAAGGATTTCATTCCTGAAAGAACCAGTGACATGTTGAATATATCGTCATCAAATGCCACAAAAATAAAGATTATTATCTAAAAAACTGAAACTTTTCAGCGAGATTTCCTTTCCTGTTCTGTGTAAAGTACAATCCAGTCAGTTCTACTTTCCTAACTCTCCAGTATTCATTAAACCTTCATGTTTCGATCTCGTTCGGCCACGAACTGCTAAACACTGAGCGATCTGGTTGCAGATGGCGAGCCGCTAACTTCCCTGCGTATCTCTGGCTAGCTTTTCTTCTTCTTACAGTATCGTGTGTTTCTGATTTTTAATGCGTTTTACGTTTTCTCTGATTACAATGCAAGGAATCATACTGTTTTAAATCGTAAGCTAGCAAGTAATTCCTAATTATCTTAGTTTACTGAGCTATTCCACACAGCACTTTGAGAAGCGGTACGTTAAAGGGTAACTCCGGTATTTTTAAACCTGGGCCCTATTTTTACATATTTTGGGGTCCAAATGACACATAGTTATTAAAAGTTTTGGAATTGGTCCAGTCCAAACAGAAGTCTCGCTCTGAAATCTTGTGAGAGGTTGAGTTGTTGCAGGAAGATCCATATACTCAAATAAAAAGGGACGGCCATCGAATTGAAATGCCTCGTCTACATTATTGAAATCAGGTAAATATTCAGCCGTGACTTTGGAAATAAATTCCTGCTCAGCTGTGGAGTAAATGTTTCGGTCCTTCTCTTCCAGCTTGTGAAGTGGCTGACAGGAGTCTTAAAGCAGAGGAAATCTAAATCTATCCTGTGACACAGACGGGAGTTATGCATCATGTGACACAGCTACAGTTTGAGAGGAGGGACGCCATCATGAGTTCTCTGCTCTTTGTTTAATTGTGTTACATAATAAGGTTTATTTATTTAGATCTGAGCCAGAAAGACTCATGTAGTTTTTGAGACCAGCAGACTGAGAAGGCGGACGGTCTTTAGGGGCATTTGTGCTCCTCAGTTTGCACATGTATTAATAATATTGATGATATTGATTGTAACCAGTTCACCCAGCTCTAACCTACAGAGGCGTTCAAATCCTGAATAAATGCAGTTTTCATTCACTGTTTTAATTCCAGTCCTCTTCACTTTTCTGTTTTTCCTGACCCTGAACTCAACACTTCCTGCAGACCTGTCACTTTTAAAGAAGTCCAGCCTTCCCTGGTTATTGGCAGGATTTTAATTTGAAAAATCTGAAAATCAGCAGGAAGTGTTGAGTTTCAGTAACGGGGAAAAAAATGGAATTAATCTGTGGATGAAACTGGTATTTCTGTTAAAGAGCGGTGAGTATGAAAAAAAAAAAGTTCATTATACTGAACTGACCATGTGGGAGCTGTTGTTGTTGGCTACAGCTGATCTCAATGTGTGCATTTCCTGTAGCTGCTTCACAATAAAAGCCTCCATGTGATTTGTCAGTGGAGAGCTTTTACTGTGAAACGAGAGCAGCAGGAAGTGATGGCTTTTAATTAGCAGTAATTTAACACGAGCGGCAACGAGTAGTCGATCAATCAAGTAGCTGATAGACGGTCAGCCAAATATTCTCTGGTTCCAGCTTCTTAAATGTGAACAGTAGCTGTTTTATTTGTCATCAACAGTAAATTGAATATCTTTTTTTTTGGACTCAGACACAACAAGCTGATTGAAGGCATCGCTGTGGCTCTGAGCAATTGTGAATGGCGTTTTTTCCCAGTTATTAAAGTAACCGATTAATCAGCTAATGGAGAGAGATGAATGGATAATGACAGTAATCGTCAGTTGCAGCCCTGTGCATGTTTGTGTGTAATTGTAGCCGATCAGACCTGCGTGTGTGTGTGTGTGTGTGTGTGTGTGTGTGTGTGTGACGCTGCTCTGTGCTTGTGTTTTCACACAGTGACCGAGATGCTGGTGAACGTGTTGAACATCTGCTCTGATGACGAGCTGATGTCAGAAGGGGACGACACATGTGAGGGTAAGAGGATGTCACACCTTCTCTCATCAGCGCACCGACTGTTTCTCGTAAAATAAAAAAAAGTGTTACTAACCAAGTAAATAAAATAAAAGACCTCATAGATGTTTCCACTCGCTGTCGGTGCAGCCTGAAGACCTTGTAACTGTCGTGATCCCTCTCAGAGAGCAGTTTGTCACCTTTGTGTGTGTTGGGTTAGGTGATGGTCCTGTGGTCGTGCAGGTGTGAGTTGTGGAAGCTCTGCTTGCTGTTGGACACGTGAGACTGTCGAGTTATCTGCTGAACAGCAACCCACCAAATACACACCTTCCTTTTCACTACGTTCATGTTGGCTTTCTGATAAAGTAGCTCACAACTCTCAGCGGCTGGGTGTCAGATTGTCCTTGAACACACCACCAAGGAGAGTTTCAAAATTGTCCCTGCAAGTTGATTTTCATTCTGTTGTGAAATGAATGAAAACTGATAGGAGATCAATCCAGAAACTCTTAAATGTTTAAAGTATAATTCAGGTGATATTCTATATTTTTCTTATTCTCAACAAATCCTATTTTCAGACTCAAACCAACAACATGTCAGTCCGTCTCTCAGTCCTGTCTGACTTCCTGTCTGTGGCTCTCAGCTCCGAGCCCATTGGTTCCTGCTGAAGACATACATCTTTAAAGACACCTCACAGATATATAGTTTCATGTTTAAAAAAGGCTCAGTCAATTCCTAAAACAGCTGCTCACTGTAGTTTTGATCAAACAAACAGGAGGAAATACTTCAGTCACAGAAAACTGTGTAATAATTGGTGTGTTGCCATGGTGACCCATCATGAAGCGCCAGTCTTTATCGCTGAATCTGATTAATCAGCCACAGTACAGTTTGAGGAGGAACTGAAACCCTGAAGGAAGTTGAAGCTTGGTGTTAGCAGCTGAACCTAGCTGTACTGTGTGTCAGTGATGGTGGTGAAGCTTTGGCCAACAGCATGTCCTCCTGCAGTCGCTGCTGTGAGCTGAGGCCAACACAATGCACAGTTTATCCACAGAGTGTGGCCGAGTGCCACAGCTGAGTCTCTGCAATCTGTTGCTAGGTTATACTACTCCGTCCTCAGTGTGCTCACATGCTGTGTGTGTTTGCAGAACGGTTGCTTGATTTCTGTCCTGCAGTAGTACAATAACAGCTTAGTTGAATTAAACTTCCTCAGTGTTCAAAGACAGGTGATTTTAGACCTAGTGATATGTCTGGGTCATCAATTGAGACAACTGGGTCTCACCCTGCTTTTTTAGCCTGTATTTTTTCACATTTAGTCCGATAGACTCCATTAACAGTCTACCGAATGAGCTGTCAGCAGCTCCTGTCTGCAGTGCACCATGGATATACAGACAACTATCACTGGATCACTGTGATACTGAAGAACAGTTAGAAACAGCAGGATTCTCAGGCAACTTCTGCATAAGAGTGTCTTTTTTTCTCTGGTTTCTAAGTGGATTTCTGGACGTTTATTCTGGATGGACATCAGAGATGATGATATCCTCAGAGTGTGTACGTCACACTGAATCAAAAACATGTTTGTCTGTGAGTTCAGACTTGACTGAGTTAGGACTCAAAGAAGGAGTCAGATGTTTTAGTCAAATTGTGCAATTCGCCTCACGCAGTATCTTTGCTCTCCCACGCCCCTCTGGGGAGGCGCTCACAGCTGGAAAACCTCTGGTCTAGATATTTGGGAGACTGATCTGACTTCTCTATTTGGCTTCTGGTTGAAACACATCTACTGCAGTAAACAATGAATGTTTTTACCATATGAAACTAAACCAGTCTCTTGGAGTCTTGCAGGTGTCATGGAGACAAAACATTGATTGCTAATGCTCTCAAATTAGCACACAAATGATTTTTTTTGTGCTGTAAAGTAATAATTCGGCTCAATTAATTTGAGAGCACTTCATTTGTGCTCTCAAATGAATAATTTGTGTACATAAAGTGTTAAACACATGCGTCTGCTCCACAGCTTCCACAGTTTACTTTGCTCTGCATTCGGCTACACAGTGCACCTACCTGACAGCATACAGGTTACTGAATCAATAACTCGTGTGCAAATTGCAAAACGATTTGTATGTACTAATTAGTCATTTCTGCTGTCCCATTACTAATTTGAACACACAATCTACTAATTTGTGCACACAATTATTACAGTTATTGTATGTTTAAGTTATTAATTAAAAAGTAAAACCTGCCGTTCTCCATGTATTCGAGATGTTCCGGCTCAGCAAAGCTTCAGTCATTATCACTGCTGTGGTCTGTAAAGTAAAGCACATACGCAGCTTTGGTCGTCGCGTGCTTTTCTTATTTTTCTTGCAGTTTCTGTCCTCTGACTGCCGTCATTTCGTTTTGTTCTTCAGGTGGAGCTCCAGCTGTCAGAAAGGAGGTGATCAGAAATAAGATCCGGGCCATTGGAAAGATGGCTCGTGTCTTCTCCGTGCTCAGGTGGGTTTTATTCGTCTGATTGGTTGGTTGAATTTTACATGAAAACAAACGTTAAGATTGAATGAGCCGGCCTCCGTCAGTTTAAGCTTGTGGTGAGGAGCATGGAGACGCAGTGAGGAGTAAGAAGGGTTAAACTGGCCCCTGGCGCTGACACACTGCTGCTGCCTGAGAACGTTTTGAGCTCTTTCTCTATGATTTAGTTTGTATTTTCATGCTGATTGTGAATTTAGGTTTGAATGAATGCTTCTCTCCTGGTCCTGAAAGAAAGATTCATTACTTCATCTTATTTAAAAAGATTAAATAAGTCCAATAAATTAGGTTATTGGACAGGAAACACTGTTTGAGACGGAGTTACTCTGCAGTTCCATCCTGGCTCCAGTCGTGCTCCACTTTAGTAAAAGGCTAATGACTTGTTTCTTGATTTACATGTGTCCTCTTTTAATCTGTGGAAGTGTGTCACAATAATTCGTCCTTTAATGGTGAATGATCTTGTGCAGAAAATGTCTCCGAGTTATTTTAAGGACCCAGAAAAGCATCACAGGCACATTCTCTGAAGTTCTTCTTCCACTTTCAGTGATTATTAGTGAATTGATTATCACTGCCTCGGTGTGTCAGCAGCACTTCTGCTATTGTTACGTGTTTACTCGACGCTCCGCTGTGAACTAACACATGATTAGTTTTACATTAGTTACGTTCAGCGGTGGAAGAAGAACTCAGATCTCTGAAGTAAAAGTAGAGAAATACTATGTTACAAGTAAAAGTCCTGCATTCAAAAGTATTAGCATCAAAATATACTTAAAATGTATTAATGTTGCAGCTGCTAAACATGGAGCTCATTTTAAGTATTTTATATACTGCTGGGTAGCTGAATCTATAATAATACATCATATTTTATTGATTATGTTTTGAATTAATCTGAATCTGCAAAGTAACTAAAGCTGTTAAAATAAATGTAGTGCAGTAAAAAGTACAATATTTCCCTCTGAGATGTGGTGGAGTAGAAGTAGAAATTAGCAGAAAATAGAAATATTCAAGTAAAATACAAGTACCTCAAAACTGTAAGTACAGTACTTGAGTTACAGTCCACCACTGGTTAAATGAGTGTTTTACACGCTGGAGTTTCTCTCAGCAGATCAGGACGTTTTGTTCTTGGCTGTTTTATTTAGATGCACGTTTCATTACAATAAACTCAGTGTCCTTTATAAAGACACAGCAACACGCAACAAAGGAATATATTAAATACAAAACGCCACCCACACACCTGAAAACAGCAGAGCCCACAGGCAGCTCGCAGATATAAACCACACACACACACACACACACACACACACACACACACACAGTATGTATAGTCACTGATTATGAGCCACAGAAAATAGAAATGTTTTCAGTTTCTCTCTTGAACATTCGGACACAGTCGTGACAGATCTCAGGTCATCAGACAGTTAGTCTCAGAGAACAGGAGCTGAAAGGATCCGATTCCAGGTCTGGATCTGGTTCCAGGTCCAGATATAAAACCAGCACCTGATGATATGAAAGCTCTGACTAGACTGTAGTCAACGAACAAATACACTGACATTAAGGCTCCATCCACACTACTGCGTTTTGGTTTTAAAATGTATAACTTTTTGCTGCGTTTACTCCTAGCGTCCACACGACTCCGGTGTTTTATAACCCTAAAACTGAGACCTTTAAAACGCTGCTGACCCTGTTTCAGTTTGAAAACTCCGGTTTGCGGTTTAGTGAGGATGGATACGTTTTAAAACGATGACGCAGACACTCACGTTCACTTCCTGATTGGGTCTTATCAGCCACGACGTGTCCTTCCCTGATTCGTCACGCTCCTATCACATGACCCTTTCCAGCCTTGACTCCCAGCAGTTAATTCAACATTAATAATGAATCACAACACTTCCTGTCAGTAACAGTTCCACCTGGTCGTCGGTCCAAGCAGATAAATCTCTGCTCTGACTTTTCTCCGTCGCTGTTCTTCATTTGTAGTTTTTCCTGCAGCAAACTAACCAACCAACCGCAGAGCAGACAATCTGCTTCCTGTTTACACCGACACGTGCACGTGAATGGTCACGTGATATGCGTTTCCAGGTGTGTTATTTCTGAAACTATGATAAAACGCTCATGTGGACGGAGATCGTTTTTGTTTTAAAACAAATACGCAGTAATGTGGATGAACCAGGTGTTAACAGCAGTCCTGCTGGAGACTCCTGCAGTGTCGCCTTTGATTTATTGTTCATTTATGTATTGGCTAAAATACAAGTCTTTTTTTGAATCATAATCTTAAGGTCATTGATCGCTCTGTGTGTGCGTGTGTGCGTGTGCGTGTGCGTGTGCGTGTGCGTGTGTGCGTGTGCGTGTGCATGTGTGTGTGTTGACAGAGAGGAGAATGAGAGTGTGTTACAGCTGAAGGGGCTGACCCCGACAGGAACGCTGCCTGTGGGAGTTTTGTCCGGAGGTCGGAGAACTTTGCAGAGCGGTGAGCACGAACGCAGCCGAGCATCCACCAAACACTAACAGAGTCCAGCTAACACTAACTCCCTGTGCCTGCACTCACACCGAGAGACTAACACACACACACGCACACACACACACACACACTCAGGGAAACAAATGTCAAGCGGTATCCTCTCCTCCTCTGAAGGACCATCCTGTTCAAACATCTCTACAATGCTGCCCTTTAAAGACCAGGACCCACAAAACCAGTGAGGCTGGTTCAGACTGGACAATATTATTAATATTATATTAATTACATAATTTTGAACTGGTTAGTGTAAGAAAGCTTCATGGTGATAAAATGTATATATTGTTTATACGGATATCAATATAAGGAATTAATCTATAATTGAATGCAGTTAAATGATTTAAAGGGAGTTTAAGGACACTGAAGCAGTCAGATATGCATCCTTATAGAAATGTTGGAGATTTAAAGGTTCCCTGTGCAGTTTTTGACCTCTAGTAGTGCCGAGGAGCAGTTTCTCTACAGAACAGAAGAAATAATGTAAAAAAAAAAAAAATTGGCTTTGCGATTTGTTTTCAAGAGGAATGAAATGTGCTGCACAGGGCAGCTTTAACCCGTCAGTCTGTCTGAATAAACACCTCAGACACCTTAACCTAAAAGTCTCTGTCAGACCTCAAACTGAACAACAACCGGTCTGCAAGAGTTTAATTATTTCTTAATTAGAACATTTTGTGTCCAGCTTTAGAGGTTCTAATTTTGAACTTTGGACAGAGCCTGTTACGGTGCGGTGCAGGGAAAGAACCCAAATGCAGACAAAACGGGCTGAGTGGTGCAGATCGATGATTTATTAGGGATAAATGAACTTACAGGCAGGAGATCCAGGTTCAGGTGACAAAAGCTCAAGGGAAAAAAACAGCAAGGCAACATGGACACGAGGAAACCAGGACATGGAACTCAGAATGAACCAACCAAGGAAGGGGACTGGTTTATATAGAGAAGTGGCTGATGAGGGAATCGGGCAGGTGAGCACTGGGGAGCAGGTGTGGATAATCAATGACACATGAGGGCAGGAACTAAAGAGACAAGACAAGTTTACTTTCAAAATAAAACAGGAAACAGAACAAAAGACTAACAGAGTAACAGAATATAACACTAACAGAATATAACAGAGCCAGGCTAGCAGTTTACCCCTGCTTCCAGTCTTTATGCTAAGCTAAGCTAACCACATCCTTGATCCATCTGAACAGCTCACTCATTTTAGACCAAATCTGTAGTTATTTCTTAGCGTTTCAGGGCAGCATGGTGCAAACACTCTCCCACATTTTATTTCTCTAACAAACCCGATTATTCTGATTATTATTATTATTATTATTATTATTCTGATTATTATTATAAACCTTCTTTAATCACGTAGTTCTGTTCTAACCTCTGTCTCTGTGGTCACTACCATTTGGGACGGGGGTGGGGGGGGGGGGTTGTATGATGATTGACTACATGTTAACAGGACTGACTGATTGCATTGATAACGTGACTGACTGAATGCATTGATATATAACGTTCCCACTCTCTCTCCATTGGTTTTGGGCATGGCACTTCTACTCACGCTTACACAGCCACCGTAGAGGCAGAAGAGGCACGAGGTATGCAACCCTGTCCGTCCGTCCGTCTGTCTGTCTGTGTGTCTGTCTCTCAGCTCTGTGTCATGTATTTAACTATGTGATGATGTGATTCTTGATGCTTTATCTCTGAGTTTGTGTCCAAAGACACACTGAATCCTGCTGTTCTAATGCAGGAACGTGTGTGTGTGTGTGTGTGTGTGTGTGTGTGTGTGTGTGTGTGTGTGTGTGTTCAGAGCCTGTATTTCATTTTGATTTGGAAGCATCTCAACATTCGTTCTAACATCTTTTTAGCTTTAGCGAGGAAGCTAATTTCGTGTATCTATTTAGTTTAAGAAACCACTTTCCTTTAATCTCCTCTGTAGCATTTATAAGCAGTAAACAAACATGTCATAAATGGTTTTATAACACTCTTTAATGTAGCTGTAAGCAGGTATACGTGTTATTAATGTATTTGTCAGCTACACTGTTGCAGGTTTATGAGGTACAGCTAGCTAAAGCTGATGCAGTCTGTCCTCCTTCATGAAGGTGACAAAGTTCAGTTTGTGTTTCACAGATGTGTTGGATGTAGTTTGTGGAAATTGTATTGCGTTATGCTGATAGGTGTTTCTATTATTGTGTCCACCCCATTTATCTCAATGAGGGTGGGCGAAATAGCAGAAACACTGTTTGAAACATGAAACCAGTGAAACGAGCCTTTAATGAAAGTCTGTCTCTTTGTCTTCATGCTGTCCTCGTCCTGTTCTGAAGTAAGTTTCCTCTCCTGGTCCAACCAGTGCTCCCAGTATTCTGTGTACTTTAGGTACCATCAGTAACTGTGTGCAGCAGGGTCGGAAATTAAAGAAATAATGCCGCTCAGTGTTCATGAAATACGACGGACACAACGTCACAAAGTTCTGAGGCGTTAAATATTCACTGTTGGCTGTGACTGAAGTTGGTAATTCATAATAGAAAATGCACCAAATTTGATCAGAACACAACTAAACATGCGTCCACACAGACACAAACACTGTAAAATAAACAAGAACAACCAAAACTGTCAATCGGATTTAATTCAGGTTCAGGAGGGAGGGAGGCCGGTCCAAAGGGTGGAGGAAATGGCTCCATCCTCGTCTCCTGCTGTTGAAAAGACGTTAGAATAAATTAGTGGAATACAAACATGTTAACATATATATCAGGTTCGTACAAAGTCTTGAAAGTTTGGAAAATGCTTAATTTTAACCATTATGTTTTCAAGGTTAGGAATATGCTTGAATTTGAATATACTATTTGAAACGATCCCGTCGTCATATTTGTTTGTCTCCTGGAATTTATAGGTATAGTTGAGATGTGACGATAAAGGCTTCAAGAGTCTGGAAATGTTTGGTTTAGGTACCTTGAAAGTGCTTGAATTTTACTCCTTAAAAGCTGCACGAACACTGTAATACAGTTATTAGTTGAGAAAATACCAGTTGTGAGTTTATTGGGTCCACAGAGCGAAAACTAAGTCAGTCAGATCGTCCTGTGGATGGAAGGAAATGAAAGAAGCCATTAAAGTGTTAATCAGATCTCTTTATAATATCAGTTATTTTGATAGTCGCAGCAGATGTGAAATAAAGTGTATTTTAGTTTGATTTTCCTCCTTTAGCAAATACTTTAAAGTGTTTTTAACTAGCGAATATGTTCAATAAGTTCAGTACAAACGTTTTTTAAGAGCTTCACTGTGCAGACAAGAGTCTGGTGCACAGATATCATTGATTAATCATCACTGAGGTGAATGTGACAACTAATGGTGATATTGATATGTGTATAGATTTCTTACAGTGCTTTTGTTATGGTCATGCCAATAAAGCTTTTTGGATTTTTGAGAAAATCAGACGGTCAGAGAGAGAGAATAGGAAGACAAGGTGTATTAGGTGATATTGCCCAGCCCTGCTTAACCGATCGATTGATTCTAAAACGGTTCATGGTATTGATGAAGTGCTGGGTGAGTGTGTGACCCTGCTGTGTGTCGGCTGCTGACTCTGTGTTGCGGCTTCTCTGTTTCCTCGCAGCCATTCAAGGCTTCAACCCGCAGCACAAGATCCAGAGCTTCGAGGAGGCCCGAGGTCTGGACCGCATCAACGAGAGGATGCCCCCCCGCCGCGACAGCAAGCCGCACGATGCCGGCCCCTCCCTCAACAACCTGCCGGCCAGCACCGGACCTCCAGACAAGAACGGCACCAACGCACAGGCCTAGATCCCCCTGTCCCTCCTCTGATCTCCCTCCTCCTTCCTCCCTCCCGCCTTGCTTCCTTCCCTTCCCCTCTTCTCTCCTTTAAGAGCAGGAGAAGAGGCAGTTCAGTCCGAGCGACTCCCACCACGCTTAATTTATTTTATCATCTATTAAATATCATAGTTTAAGACTGAACAGGATGAAGTCTCAACCGTACATGCGACGTGGACTTGCTAAAGGCAATCACTGCCCAGTCGAATCCATTTTCTAATCAGGAGGCCGGCGTTCGGGACGACACCTTTGTATCAGCGTTTTACTTTGGCGAGGGGAGGAAGTGACGCTCATTCAAACGCTGTGTTCGTGCCCACACACACACACACACACACACACACAGAGAAACGACAGAATCAGATCGCATAAAATTCATCCTTTCTTATGCCAATGATAGTGTGACTGAGCTCTGAGGAGCAAGTATTGACATTTATATTATATATGTATATTTTAATTGTTCCCTCTTTTCAATGTGATGGGTTTCTTTTTTTTTTTTTTTTTTTACAACACATAGATTTAGGCTTAATTATCCAGAGCGGGGGGGGGGGCAGAAAGATGGTGGAAAAGAGAGAGGAAGAATTAAAGGGTCATTCCGCTTTATTACAACTCGGGTGTTGAGCGTGAAAGTTCATTATTAAGGTTGGAAATGACAGCAAAATCCTCACTCAAGGTCCTCTTACTAGCTTCTTCTGCATGATGACGATGCTGAGTTGTCAAGACGTGGTCAAAAGCTCCAGAAACAGCGAGTTAACGGGACCAGGAGTTATGATTTGTATGTCTCATGATGACATCGAACTCGAGAGAGAAATAGCTGAGACGTCGAGATCTGACAGGTCGAGACGGAAACAAACCTCCGGGTTAGACAGACGCAGATGAACCGTAAACAGTTTAGACTCACTTCCTGTTTCACGTGTGACCTGCCGTACTGTAGTTACTGCAGCTGCCCCTTTTTATTCAAACCTCCAGTTTGAATAGTTAGTTATTCAAACTGGAATACAGTTAGAGTCCAGTTGGACTCTTCTATAAAGTTTGGAGACTCATGTGAGACAGATTAAAGATGGGACAGTCCAAAAACACTGGAGCCTACATTTCCCATCATGCAGCTGCATAGCATCTTCATCATTAGAGATAAACGTCCAGGTCTGTCAAGTTTGTAATACAGACAGAGTGAACGTTCCCTCGTGAACTGAACTGAAGCGTTTTGGTTCATTCCACCAAACCAGGAGTTTCCAAACGCCTTTCAATTCATCTCCTGACCAAAACCTGCGGCTTTAGATAATCTGGATAAAGTGTTTCTAACCTGTTTCTGACCCTTCAGACCTTCAGATCTCAGATATGAACTCAGTGAGTCTAATGTTTCTGTCACTGATGCTAAAATAAGACCAAAGTTTAAATAAAGTGGAAATGTCCTTTAAACAGAGCAGCCAGAGAAGGAAAGGTGTGTTTCAGGTGTGCTGACAACAGTGATGACTCAGACCTGGGTGGGTTTGATTTAACTGTTCTGTTCTTTATTTTTCGTGGAGGTGGGTGGGGTAAAGTATGTTGGGCTCTTGTTGGGGGGGGTGGGGGGGGTGTCTCGGAGCATATCTCGCAGAATGTACAGAAACGGTTTAAAGAATAAAATCAATCATTTTTTCTTTACAGCTAAATTTGGAAAAAAAAAACTTTTTTTGTCGAGTACATGTATTGCGAGGCCTCTCATTTATGTAGATGTTTCACTCCATTCAAATAAAAAACAGAAAGGTAGCGGTGCTTGTGTGTCTGTTAAATGCTGCTGCTGCTTTCGGCGCTCAAGGACGCCGTCTTTCGTCGCCGCGCGGCTGCCAATCAAAGGCCGGCGTGGGAGGTGTTGCTTTGTGCGGCTTCATCCAGCGGAGAGACGAGTGGCATTGAAACATGGCCAGCTCCTCGCTTTTATGTGTAGGCCCATATGTTTCTTAGCAACACAAACCCTCCACATTATTACCTGCAGCTCTCTCCAGATGAAGCAGCCACACAGAAAAGGCTGATGATAATAAAAATACAGCAGAGAGGGTGTTCGAACACGACGCAGTCTGTCACGACAAGAGGTGTGAAAGAATCACTACAGCACAGGAGGTGTGAAACTCTAGTAACAAATGAGGAAAAAGAGAATACAACAAATCAAACGGGTAGTGGTAGAAAATAATCAACCAGTCTACTGATTATTGGGTATTTAAATCTCCTCACTACACCTGCAGATATGAAGGAGTCCAATATCATCGTGTTTAATGTCACGATGAAAAGAAAAATAGGACATATTCTTACCCTCATCGTGACTTTTAATTGTATTTAATTAGAATAATAAATCAGCTGATAAGAAACAGGACGTCACTGATGTGTTTGATTTGTTGCAGAGACCAAAGAGCACCGACAGTTTAATTTACACTGTAAAATGTCCCAAACATGACATTTAGTTAAAAACACTAAATATCTGAGTCGCTGTACTTAAAGGAACTCTTTGTCTTCAGAAGTAAACGAGCTGCACCTGTAAACACACATATAACATTTATCTGACAGCTTCAGTTACTTTACAAATGAAGATTTTTCTACACACAGAACACGAGTCTATAAAATATATTTGGTTATAAATTAAACTCCAACAGACTGACTGAATTCATTGGCAACTATTTTAAAAATCATTGAAGTGATTTTTGCTGCTTTTCCTTTGAATGTTGTTAATAATGTTGAGGTTTGGACTGTTGGTTGTGAAGGAGTCACTTTGGGCTCATTGTGATCAACCAATCAATCAATCAATGGATTAATGGAAAAGAATCAGCAGATGAATCCAGAATGAATCATTAGATACAAACTAGTTGAAAATGAGCTCCAACAGTAAAATCCTGCTTTTCCATGAATGATGAGGAAGAATCATCTGATGAGATCAGACAGAACATTTACTGCTGTAATACTCAACACTACACTTTACTGAGTACACTCTCACTGTTACTGAGTACACTCACACTGTTACTGAGTACACTCACACACTGTTACTGAGTACACACTGAGTACACTCACACACTGTTACTGAGTACACTCACACACTGTTACTGAGTACACTCACACA
>VMKM01002308.1:0-78342 GCA_008360985.2 Macquaria ambigua
GTGCATCGAAGGTCTGCAACTAACAATTCTTTTCATTATCAATTCATCTGTTGATTATTTTCTCGATCAATCGATTAGTCTTTTGGTCTATAAAACATCAGTAAACAATAAAAAAAAAAAAAAAATCAGCAATCTCATTTTGTTTGACCAAAAGTCCAAAACCTCAAAAAAATATCCAATCTACTGTAATGTAAGACCAAGAAATGCAGCAAATTCTCACATTTAAGAACCCGAAACCATCAAATGTTTTGCATTTTTGATGGATTTTTTTTTTTTACTTAAACGATTAATGGATCAAAATAGTAGGCAATTCATTTTCTTTTGATGGTCAATTAATTGTTGCAGCTCTAGTGCACTAACTATTCACAACATCAGGTATATAATATTGTTCTGTTATTGTTTCATACTGTAACATTTTTAGATTAAGGTACAAAAATACAGTTTGAGGACGATTATAAACAACCTGCAGGTTTTTGTTGGGCTGCATGATTAATTGTATTTTAATCGTGATCACAATTTTGGCTTCCACACTTAATTAAACATGATTAAACTTCATTGGGTGCAAAGCATTTAGAGAAGAGCCAAAACGAGTAGTTGTTTAATCAATTAGATGGAAAATGTGATTTATCATTTAGGTCAATTATCAACCAAACCTGACCAACATGTCTTTGTTTGCAGCTTCTCAAATGTGAGGATTTGCTGCTTTTCTCTGTTTTATATCAAATTTGAGTTTAGTTTTATAAATATTTATATAATCAACAGATTAATCGCTAATGAGAATAATTGTTAATTGCAGCCATAATTTGGGGGACAGCTGTGACTGCAGGAAAGAACAACCTACAAGTTAAAATAATAGTCTTTTCAATAAAAGGATCAAAGCATTTTAATTGGTTACTTGCTGTTATTAGTTACAGTCCAACAGGGATGCAATTAATTTGCAGCTAAACTACAATTATTTTCAATATCGATTAATCTGTTGATTATTTTTATGATAAACCAATGACTTGTTTAGTCTATGAAATGTAAGAAAATTGAAGAAAATTACAATCACAGTTTCCCAGAGCCCAAGGCGACCAAAGATATTTAATTTACTATGATATAAAACAGAGAAAGCAAATCCTCACATATTTAGAAGCAGGGAACAGTGAATGTTTGATAAAAAGATTTATCGATGATTAAAATTGTTGATTCATTTTCTCAATCAATTAATTGACCACTCGTTTCAGCCCTAAAATCCAATTTCATTCATATTGAGCTTCCAAAAACTGGTTTCAAGTATAGAAACTTTGTTGTAATTTACAGATTTGTACATATGATTTGCAAAATAATTGTCATTTTGGCCATAAGTGACTTGACAGGGGATTATATTAAACCTGGAAAGGCAGCTGACATGAAGGTAGAGTGAGTGGTCTGTAGTAACAACACAGCTCAAACCCCTCATCTATTTCAACAGTGTCTCTCTCTCTCTCTCTCTCTCTCTCTCTCTCTCTCTCTCTCTCTCCCCCCTTCCTCCCTCCCTCCTCCCCCAGGTTTCAGTTCCTCTCCTGCTTGTGTTTTCTGACCCAGGGTGAAGCTCTAGATGGAGGGGGGATAGAGGGGTGGAGGGTGAGAGGAAGAGTCGCCCCCCCACCCAAAACCAGAGCTCAGCTCTGCCATGCCAAACCCTCACCCATCCCGACAGTTAGTCCTGGGCCACATTGGGCCGGGATGTGGCCATAAAACCAGCACCGCTGCCCTGGTGTCCTGGCTAAAGATAGCCCAGGCTGTGGTCTGGCTGGGGGAAGAAGGCAGGGCTCATCTAACTGTCACCAAGGAACACCTTCACCACTGCACTGCCTACTTCTCCTGACTTCACCCTGCTTTAATGAGCCAGTGAAAAAAGACGTACATTTCCCTTAACTGTCAGTTTTCACTCGTTTAAAGGCTACATTTAAGTAATTATCTGACGTTTTAATGTACATTTTCCTGCTGTGTAAAAACACAATAGTGATTCAACCTACAGCCATCTAACGAAAGGTTGACTGATCTAAACACCCACTGCACAAGAAGTGGTGGATTTCTGACATTTCCAGAAGCAGAAACAGCGTTTTGTTTGGAATAAATAAATAAAAGAATAAGATATGCTGGCATTCGGGGGTACAGTGGCTCACTAGAAAGATCTGTAACTGGGACATTTTGCATTGCATCCTTTGATTACTGACTGAGGTGAAATCTTTATTGTCCAAAATAGGTTACAGTGTACTTCATGACACTCATTGTTCCTGACACATAAGGAAAGATGGTCTGTTGGTGTTTGGTACAAACCTAAATTACGAACATATTGTCTCGTGAAAAACAGGTTATGTGAAGCAGAATTTAACAAAACTTCACAGTTACGTTCAGGTGCATTACCATTAGCTATAGAAACAGGCCAATTTAACGGTCTGCCTGAAGAGAAAAGGCTTTGTTTGTTACGTGGTTTAGGTGAGACTGAAGACAGCATCCATTTCATGTTGTATTGTTATAAAACATTAACTTAAGGGATACAAGTTTTTGTAAAATGTCCTTCATTTCTGATGAGTTCTTCTGCTTGAATGATTATAATCAAGACGCTAGCTAACAGCCATGCTAGCAGCTCTGTGAGGCTGTACTTTGAGCTAAATGCTAACATCAGCATAATAACATGCTCACAGTGACTGACAATGCTAACATGCTGATGTTTAGAAGGTAATATATACCAGGTTCACCATCTGGTTTGCATTTGCTAATTAGCACTTAACATAAAGTACAGCTTTGACCAGATGATGGTGCTACATAAAGAGTCAAGGGATTACCAAAGTCATGAGGATTTATCCTTGAATATTTGTGTCAAATTTCACGGTTTCAAGATTTCAAGATATTTCACTTAAAACGAAACCTACAGAAAACTAGTGGGTCACCAAAGTCAGCCAGATTCATCCTCTGGGGACCAAGAACATTGCCTTTCCTAAAGCCACATCGCTAGAGTCCTGTTTTAGGAAATAACGCTTTTTTTTGTGCGATGTTGCATGTAAGAAATGGAGGTTCTTGTCTGACATCTTTTTCACTACTGCGATGGTATTGTTATTGTCTGTAAAGTCCATGTGGGGCGGGCACATGTATGTGTGTGACAAAATAAAAAGGCATACATAACTAACTAACAATATCTGGGGAGTTGACATGATGAGAAATAGCAGCTGAACATACAGAAATGTTCAACTGCTATTTCCTAGAAAATTCAATCAACAGAAAATCCAAGGAAAAGGACTCTGTAATACAAGCAAGTGATCTCTGCAGAAAAACCCACAACTCAGTGAGCGCTAACCAAAGACCTCATACAAATACATTAAAATGAACTTATGACACGACAGCTAAAGCACAAAGAATGAAAGAGACTAACTTCCTGAATATGCCTCAGGGTGAACTGCAAACACTTCTTCATATCTCCAAAACAAGACAATCTATCGAGATTGTACAGTCACAGCCAATAAGCATCAATCATCCATCTGCGGCACAACAGAGGAACACATTGATAGTGTAGCCAAAGGTATCTGGAAAACTGTCTCGACACACAAATGTGTGTACTGTAAAACACAAACACATGAACAGAGGATGATACAAAAGCACAGTAGCAGAATAAGTAACACTACAGGTATATTAGAGACATGTTAACTAGCATTACTTGTTAAACCTCTACTAATATATCCGTCCAGTGTGTGTGCTGTCTGTGCTGTGTGGAGCTGGTGAGGAGGATGCAGGTGTCAGTCAGGTTGTTGGGGGTGACACTGAGTTCATGTTGCCCAATTTGACACTGGGAATGTGACATACACACACAGATGCACAAACAAGTTCTTGCCTATACGTCCCACATGAATGCACAGGACCCGTAAATCTCAACTCGACTCCAATCAAACATTTAAGAACATGCACACTTGCTTGCTTTATAAAAATGTATTGTTAATAGTTTTTATTATTAAAAGGTCTTTGGGGAAATAGAAATATTCTTTTTTGTCTCAGCCTGCTGGAGGGGCATGTCGCCGTCTGTGTTTGATCAATCTTGGAACCCATCGGCTATAGTCTGACGGCCAATGTTTCGGGGCTTCCAGTGTAGCCAGCGGCTATCCGGCTAACGAATATCCAGGCCAAGACTTCCTCTTCTGTGCAGCAGATATTATTTACCGTCCGATTAGCCATCTCGGAAACCATTGGCTATTGTCTGACAACGATTTGAATGCAGAACAATTTTTTAAAAAGCCAATCTCTAGGGTTCCCAGATTGATAAAAAGATAAATCCCCTTCAGACAACAGCCGATGGGTTCCGAGATTGCATTTCGGGCCAATGCGCTCGGACTACAAACGGGCACCAGAACACTTCAGATACCAAAATGTTGTCCCTTGCCTACAGATTTTGCATTCATATGCAGATATCTGTGTATTGACATTAGTGTTTGATTGACAGTAGCTGGCAGGCTGCCAGAGTGCCGATGTTACACCGTAGAGAATGAAAAACAAACTTGCACTGTAGCCTACATGTCATGGGCAGACAGCGTGTTGTTACTGGTATTGAAGAGTAAGAACCACACCAGGATCTAAACAGACCCAAGTGACATTTGCAGGTACGTTTACATGCTGTTTAATGTGCTGCAACTGAGCAGCTGAGCAGCTAATTAGCTATCTAGCCTGCAAATTGACATTAGCAGCACTAACCCCAGTAAATGTTTGTTTGGTGGATCGTTCAACAAGCTGGAAACCAGCTCTCTGTCTACATAGATGGACGGTAAATATTCATGGGAGCTGTAGTTTTTTATATGCAAACAACTTGCATTTGTTTTGACCTCCTCCTCCTCCGCTTCTTCTTCCTATCATCCTCTTCCTCCCTGCCAGCGCTTCTGCTCCTCCTTCATCTTTTCAACCCTCCATCCCTCACTCTCTCTCTTTTTCGTCCCGGGTGCCAATTCAAACACTCAGAAATCAGCCTGCGCTCATTAGGAGCCTCATCTTCTCCTCTTTTCTCTAGTCGTTTCCCTTCCTTCATCTCCTGCTGTGGTCACCGCAGACGCGTTTGGGAGGCACCTATCAAAATAAGCAGTCTAGTTTCAAGTCTTCCACTGTGTATATGCGAGTGTAGAAGCTGGCACACACTGTAAGACATCTCCCGCAAACATAAACTACATCAAAGTGTAATGTCATGTTAGCACAGACGCAAAACAGTATCATCATCATCATCATCACAGCCACGACTGTCTTTATTATCATCAATATCATCCTCACTTCTCCCTCTCCATGTTGTCTTTCTTTCTGTTTGACTCTCTCCGTGCCCAGGCTGGTACCATCCGACTGAGAGAGACATCTGGGTAACACACATCCTTCCTTTAACGATGGTTAGGGTTTGGTGGAGACTAATTGGAAAATTAACTGGCTCCACAAACACCAACAGGGCGTCTCTCTCTCTCTCTCTCTACGCTCATTTGCGAAGAAAACAGTTGGGGGTAGAATCTCTCTCACCGACCACATATCATCATCAACACATTGGCTTGGTTGGGTATTCTCTGAAAAACGTTAGGAACAATGGATGCGTGTGCAGATGTGTGTCAAAGTAGTCCTAATCGTTACACAATCAAGAGGAGTTTCCGCGCTCATCTCATAAACTACTTTTTCAGACTGAATTAAAAAATGCATTCTCTTGATTTTGTTTTGCTGCACTGATTATTCTACTATCTTATTCAACGAAGGCTTACAGGTATTGGACACAGTTTTCACATGAGGCATTTTCGGACCGGAGTAACGTTTTCATAGTTCTAAGAACAGTTGGAGGAACCCTCCACTTGTTATTGCGTTCGCACTGCAAGAACTGGGAACGATCGCAGTTCTTAGAACGTCGTTTGAGGGTCTTTTTTAGCTCCTACTTCAGAGTAGGTACTCTCCCAGCACAAGAGGAACCTTGAGTGACATAAGTGTACGGTGATTGGTCGAACACATGAGCCAATGCAGCACCGCCAACCGGCATCTTTAAAAACCTGTTTCACAACTCGTAACGGTAGCCAGGCTTTATTGAGCATATATGCAGAAACACAATGCAATTTTGACTCGTCAAAGCGAAATATAAAAATCTTGTGTGTGACGTTGTGAGTGACGTTGCTATACCAACCACCGGCCGGCTTACATCACTACAGCATTCCTATTGGCGGTGTGAATGCAAGCAGAAAAAAAGCCCTTGAAGGTATGTAGTTCTTGGGGGTTTGGTCCAAAAACACGTGAAAAATAAACATGTTTGTGAACGTGGTCATGGTCCTCACATACAAAGAAAGTGGTCTTTATAAGAACCTAAAGGTTCACATGTGATTTTTGACTTATTTAACATGTGATCTTGTATTTTTCACATTATTGTCTATGTGGTCAATTATTCACATCAGGGAAAACGTTTTTACCAAGTCATATGCAAACCTGGAAACATGTTGTCTTTTGTCACATATGAATTTTCACCTGTTATTTAGCGTCCTATGTGATGAAATTATGTATTCAAAAAGGGTTAGGAACATGTTTGGGTTTTTTTTTTTTTATGAAATAAAAAAAAAAAAAAAAAGAATTTTTTTTTTAGATTTTTTCACATTTTAAGTTGCAGATACACATTCAAATGTGAAACTTTGGTCACATCACATCTTATGTGAAAGGTTTCAATCCACGTGTAAAATGATCTTTTTAAGGGTGAACTGAGATTCAAGTTGAAGTAGTAATAGAATAATTTCAAAATACTTAAGTAAAAGTCCTGCATTTAAAATGTACAAAGGTAAAAGTACATAAGTATTATTAGCAGCATTTTAATGCTGGTTATGGTGGAGCTAATTTTACTGCTAGGTTGTTTAATCTATAACAATGCATCTGACCATGTTTTATGTGTTAATGTTTATTTCTAAAGTAACTAATTACTGTCGGATACATGAAGAGGAGTAAAAAGTACAATATTTATCACTGAAATGTTGTGTAGTAGAAGTATACAGTGCATAAAATAGAAATATTCAAGTAAACTACAAGTGTCACAGTTTGCTTCTCAGTCCCTTCCTGCAGCCCCTGTCTCCACCTCCTGCTCACCTGGTCTCACTCCCCTCATCAGCCACTCACTACAAATACCGGTCCACGTCCAGTGCCAGTTCATTGTAGTTGCTATGTTGGTGTCTTCCCTTGAGTTTTTGCTTTTGAGTTTCTGTCACCCGATCCTGTACCAGAACCTGCCTCCCTGCCTGTTACTTTTCTACCTGTGCCTGTCTGCTTGCTACCTGTCTACCTGCCACCTGTCTACCTGCCTGCCTACCTGTAGCTGCATGTAAGCTAATTTTACCAATAAATCATCAGACATCCTGCTGCCTCCTCTGTCTGCGTTTGGGTGCGATCCCTGTTGCCTGCACTTCCATCGTGACAACATCTACCTCAAAATTGTACTAAAGTACAGAACTTTAGCAAACCTATAGGCCTTTAGCATTTTCATGTACACAGCAATAACAGATGATATTTATGATGTTTACATTAAAACCAGTTAAAGCACACTTCACTCTCGTTATTGGTAAGCAGTAAAAGAAACTGCCAAGTCAGACTATTAGTACAGGATATACTGTTTGCTTGGCAGAGCTCTATCAAAATGTTGACACTAAACACATGGGCAGCGCGACTGAGCGTAAGGCATGTGCATGTGTTTTTTGTGTGTGAAGGAGTCAGTGTGTGTGTATGCAGAGGTGATTCTGGGGAAAGCCCTTCTGGCAGGGAGTCCTGGCCGTGACACAGAGCTCCACAGCAGCCGGAGATGCGGGCACAGTGCCAGTGGGCGTCACGCCAATCGCTCTCCCCCTCTCTCTCTCACTCTCACTCTCACTCTCTCTTCCTCTCTCTGACATGTTTAAAGAGCAGAGCCTTTGCGGACACAACAAACATGCACACTTTTACAACCACTGGCCTCCTCACTTACATAAGCATACGATATTTACAGTATTAAATATGCAATATTGAGTCCGAATATGCGTTCTTAAGAACATCTTTTCACCAGACAACTGATAACAGCAACAAAATTAGATGTGAGGCCTAAATACTATTATATAATAGTGTGAAGTGAAAATAATTCGGTGGTTTTTCAGGGTGTTCCTTAAAGAATCCTACACTTCTGCTGTTCCATCATAAGTGGATCAGTCCAGGTTAATGCAGGATTGAACCACAGTTTATCGTGATTGTTCTAGGATTGTACTAGCTGCACTATTTTGCAGCTTTTGAACTTTACGTATATCTGTAGCCTGGTTCCAGACATCTAATCGCTACCGATCGCTAATTTTTTTCAGCGGTTACTCTAAAACAGATCATGGTAATATGATGAAGATAATGAAGGGAAACAAAGTGGCAATTCAGTCTGATTACCAGGCCAGTACATGGACTTGTGATTAATAAGATATGATTCAGTCAGTCCACATTCTGTTGCTGTTGAGGCTCTATTTAATGCCATAAATTGGTTGTTCACATTTGCGCTACATTATATCTGAAGAGACGTTGGCTGACGTACTTTTCAGACAGCCTGGAACACATACATTACATTTTTGACTTCCTCTTTCTGTTAATGACAGTAAACACATTTGTTAGCACGAGGGATGCTTGCCCCTTCCTTTGAATAGTGAATCCCCTGATATTTTCTCATTAGTTTAATAATTTATGAGAGTAAACCTGTGTATTTCATAATGTCTGACAGTGCACATGCATAGAATGGCAAGAAGTTAAGTTGGGACTCTTGTACAGACTGATCTGAGATGAGAAGAACTGTGGTTTATTAAACTGATTTTATTTTTTTGTGCATAATAGATGATGATAATGTGATCATAGCAGGCGGAACGGGAGGTGCACTTAATTTCTCTGTGTGCGTGGTTTATCTTGTGCTTCTGTGGCCTTCATGTTAATCTGACAGTGTTCAGCGAAGGAAGTGATACGTAACCTAGTAAGACTGCCATCGTGACTTTTACCTAAAAGTGACCAGGATGCTTATTCAGAGGTGAGATTGACAGGTATGAAAGTGCCATCACATTTACAGAACGAGGTGACTGTCTGAAAGGGTCTATGCAACTGTTCTTTCTTTTCTAAGGCTACATCCACACCAATACGTTTTCATGTTTCAATGAAATATAATCTCCGTCCATACTACATGCCTGAAAACGCATATCACATGTCCGTTCACGTACACTGGGCATGCACGAGCCAGTGTAAACAGGAAGCAGATTGTCTACTCTGCGATTTGTTGCTTAGTTGCAGAAAATACTACGAACGAAGAACAGCAATGGAGAAAAGTAAGAGCAGAGATTTCTCTGCTTGGGCCGACAACCAGGTGAAACTGTTACTGAAAGTAATTTGTTATCCATGTTGAATTAACCGCTGGTAGTCAAGGCTGATCAGGGAAGGACACGTCGTGACTGATAAGACCTAATCAGGAAGCGATCGTGGGTGTCTGTGTCATCGTTAGGGTCAAAAGTCTCCGTTTCCGCCCGTCCTCACTAAAACGCAATCCTGGAGTTTTCAAACTAAAACGAGGTCAGTAGCATTTTCAAAAGTATCTGTTTTAGGGGTTCAAGAACGCCGGAGTAGTGTGGACACTAGGCGTAAACGTAGCAAAAGTTACGCATTTTAAAACGAAAGTATTAGTGTGGATGTAGCCTAAAGCCATTAGACTGCTGAATGCTAACAAAATGACCTGAAGACTAATGTCTAGTATGTGCTATTCACTGAGTGTTTTATAGCTATAACAACACACACATACAGAGAGAGAGAGAGAGAGAGAGACTGGCACACAGTGATTATTTAGTTGCTCTGATTGAAACGCATGCAGCCTGTGGTCTGAGCCAGTCCATCCAGCCGCTGGGACTACACATGCAGGACACTTTTGTTTCCCTGGGCTGCCACCGGCTCTCTCTGATTCAGATGGGGTCAGCAACAAACAATCTCTAAGTTTGGCAACGTCAGCTCAGCTTAAAACAACAGGCATTGTTAAACGGGCTTTTGTTTACAGAAATCTACAGGTTTCAATAGATCCCACAGCCTTTTCCACTTTTTTTTCTTTCCTTACCCCTCTCATGCTGCTGCTAATTTTTCTCTGTTTTGTTTCTTGTTTGATGAATGCCCCCACTCCCTCTTTATCCACTCCATATGCATGTTTTAAAGGATGTTCAGGGTAATGGAAGGGAAAAGGAGGAAAGTAGTGTGTGAGTGTGTGTGTGTGGGGGGGGGTAAAGGTAGAGACTTGTAAAACATAACATTCTTGCATAAACAGGGCCTTGAAAAATGGGCAGTGGGCAGCTTGCATTCCTTGAATTTTTTTGAAACTTGATCACGTTCTGAGAGTCGGAGGCTGCAGGCACCTTCAGGCAGATGACAGCCATACGACAAGCTAGTCAAAACCCAGAGATATTCAGTTTACTATCATGCAGTACATGGCAAAGAAAATCCACACATTTAAGAAGCTGGAACCAGCTAATGTTTGGCATCTTTGCTTAAAAGATGCCAAACATTACAACAAAGACTGAAATGATTTGATATTGTCAAAATAGTTAATTTTCTGTCAATCAGATTAATTGACAAATTCAACTAGGTATGCACCAATCTGATTAATACTGACTTTATTAGGCGGATTAGGTATCCACATTAAATCCTCTTTCTATATCAATGTCATTGTAAACTTCTGCGTTTCCGCTTTCTGCTACATTAAGTCTCAGTGAGCTGCCAACTCGGCAGCCCTGGCCTCATGTTACCTTACATAAAAAATGTGTTCCACATAGTGTGGTGTACAGATTTTAAATTTGGGGAAAAGACAGCACTTTGGAATTTGTAACCGAAGCTACTCACCGTTGAGATATCGAAATAATCTAGTTTCAGCTCCAGCATCTATTCATTCACCTTTATAGATGAACTGCCACTTGAAGTTTGAGTCAAGAAAATGTTTTGTATATATCTGGTTTTGTGTTATAATTTACAATTTTGACTACCAAAGAGTGAACTAGTGGTTCAAATGACTAAAAATGGCATCATTTACTGATTTATCACTCTATGCTATGCAGTAAGAAGAGGCAATCCTGATTCAACATGTTGGACACCAATGGAGCTCTAAGCAGATATATCAGGCTTTGATACACACACAAAACTTGTTAGTAGATACATTCACTGATGGAATTTGTTGACAGTAAGAAAAGTATAAAATATCAGCAGCCTTATACTGTAACTTACACCATTTATACATACTCCCCTAATTTTAGGATATCAAAGGTAATTGAATAAACTAGATACATTGAAATCAAACAACTGCTTGGTACAGTGTTAAGAAACAACTGGTGAACAACCTGACCATTGGTCAGTCATTGATCAAGGATTTACGACCAAATAACAAACATGATGACTATATAGCTTCTGTTAACTTGTCTAGTTATGTTTGATGCTTTAAAACTGGGGGACTATTTATAAAAAGGGTTACAATTCCTTCATTGTTCAACTGATGTGGACGTCAGTTGAACAACAGTTCAACTGACGTCCACATCAGTTGAACAATGAACTGATGTGGACGTCAGTTCATTGTTCAACTGATGTGGACGTCAGTTGAACTGTTCAACTGATGTGGACGTAAACACCCACAAATTAAAGCTGAAAGTCAGAACTTGAACCTAGTAGTTAGTTATGGGTATACTGCAAATCTAATAGTATTACAGCCAACACTATAAAAACACAGTAAAAAATGTGTCACTGTCCTAATACTTGGATACGCAGGGTTTCCCACTGTTTAATAGCGGAGGTAGGCCACCTGAAACAAAGACCACCTCTGCTCACATTACAAAACAATTATGCATTTTATGAGGTAAATCATCTGGGCTTTGATTTTTCTTTTCAATTTTTTATATCTCTTATGCTAGCAGCATTGCTCTAGGAATGGCAATGACGGTCTGCTGGTCTACCACTTTGGTCCAAACTGAAATATCTCAACAACAATTGCATGGATTGCCATGAAATTTTGATAGTCATGGTCCCCAGAGGATGAATCCTAATGACTTTAGTTATCCCCCAACTTTTCCTCTAATGCCACGAGCAGGTTGACATTTCACTTTGTCGAGTACTTTTTTTACTACTTTTTTACCAAATATCTGCAAAATGTTCCCATCAGCCTCAGCTGTACTGTGTGCTAATTAGCAAATGTTAGCATGCTAATCAGGGCATAACTTAAAGAATCATTTTGTAGAACCATCATACCGCTTTCAAACTGGAGTGTCAAATCCATATTTTTATGCAGTTTTAAGTTCGTTTTTAACTGATTGCACCAAACACTTTGTATTCTCCAATACTATCAATCAGACCTACACTATTCTTCCGTTCAATATAAATGCACAATGCAAGCTAAGACAGGTGTAACACATCTACTAAAGAAAGAAAGAAAGAAAGGAAGAAAGGAAGAATTGACAGGGAGTCTGTGCAGAAGAGTGTTGAGCTCAGGAGTTATTCATTAACACATTTTAACACAGCACTTTCCTTCTCCTTTCTTCCAGTCCCCAGAGATAAAAACACACACTCATTTGAATGACTGGGATGCCAGAGGGTGGTCTTCCACCTCACTACCTCTCCAACACTTTAAATGTGTGTGTGTGTGTGTGTGTGTGTGTGTGTGTGTGTGTGTGTGTGTGTGTAGTTAAGAGTGTGTATGAGTGTGTGCGGTTGGGGGGAATGTAAGGAGCTCTGTTAGAAGCTCTGTCTTTCTCTGAGAAAGGTTTAGGTTTCAGTAGGAGGGTAAAATAGTTAACAGATTGTCCAGCATCCGTACCACCGCTCCTTACTGCACACCCATCCTTGGCCCCTCTGCGCCTGCTAACACCACTCCCTGTCGGGACAAAACCTACCAACTCAACGACTACACATGCAGCGAGTACTCCCCCCTGAAAACCAGTAACACTCAATATCAGATTAAGCACTGATAAATCAGTAAAAGTATTGATTGGGTTCTTGGTGGCCATGCTGCCATCTAGCTGAGAATGAAGGGGGATCAACCGGCCATCTTCACATCCTCACAACAACAACAACCAAGCAGCAGGTGAACAACTTCAACCCAGGCCTGACTAACAGAAAAATAAAAAGATAATTATCTGCTAAATCTGACTGCACATGCCTTGCTAATCTGTGTTTTAAGAATACAGTTAAATTTTTTTCATTAAACTGATAAATTTGCTGATAAATGTCTAAATATGCAGCTAATACAGTGGTTCTCAACCTAGGGGCCGGGCCCCCTCAATGGGTCCCAAGATAAGTCTAAGGCTACATCCACATTACAGATCCACATTACAGATTGTATTTGTTTTAAAACGGCTGTTTAAAAACAAATACAATCTCCGTACACACGCGCGTTTTATCACTGTTTCAGAAATAATCTCCGTCCATACTACACGCCTGAAAACGCATATCACGTGACCATTCACATGTACTGGGCATGCACATGCCGGTGTAAACAGGAAGTAGATTGTCTGCTCTGCGGTTGGTTGCTTAGTTGCAGAAAATACTACGAACGAAGAACAGCGATGGTGGAAAGTAAGAGCAGAGATTTCTCTGTTTGGACCGACGAGCAGGTGGAACTGTTACTGAAAGTACGTGCTGTAATTTGTTATTAATGTTGAATTAACCGCTGGTAGTCAAGGCTGATGTTGTTTGAAAAAAATACATTCTGTTATTACCGGGGATATTTACTGTCGCAAATTTTGGTGAGACTACAGATGAGCCCAGCCAGTTCATCTGATTTGCATAAAGTGCTGCTAAATAAGATCTGATCAGTGTTTGAATGAGTTAGGAAAAATCCATTTGGGAACACTTTTAAACTTAAAAAAAAATAAAATAATGGCCTCTTAAGTATTACTGACTGCTTCTATCATATCGCACTGGACTGTAGCTGCTGTGAGCCATTAAGTCTTGAGCGTTGCTGCTCTTTTGTCTCTGCGCTGCTGAACTGGGAGCTACTGTAAAATAACTTTATAATGCATCGTTTAATTTGTGTTTCTCTCTCAAACAGCGCTGCACATTTTACACCTGCTTTTTTGAGACAAGAAGTGGTCAGTCTGCAGGGATAACTCAGGTGCGGATATTTGTATGAATTTCATCTGTGCTGTCCTTTAATAAATAAGGACAAACGCAATTTGACTGATTAATGCCTATAAAAGGGACACAAGTCCTTAGAAAATATCCCCTTATCTTTTTTATTCTGGATCTTCTCTCATTTTTAACTTCTTCAGGCCAACAATCTGAAAAAAAAAACACTCTTTGGGTGAACTGTGCATAACTCATGTTCACACAAATGCCATAAATCGTAACTACGGGCGCTGTAAGTAGATATTGCGTAGTTTTAATGGCGCACCAGTCAAAAAGGTAACCAGAAATGTGAAATTCAATTTGGAATCTGGTGATTTTTCTTCAGAAAACTTCCTTTTCATACACTTTTTCTATGTCGCCCTGGTGTCCTGGGAGCAGCGGGTGGACTCACAGAGCTGAGGGCACTTTGACTTAATAGATATGTACACACACACACACACACACACACACACACAGATAACTGCTACTGAAAGTCACTCGCTGGCCAAACGAGACCATCCAACCAAACCAGCAGGGTGAAGAAGAGGCCGATGATGTGATCGGATTGGCCGGGCCACACTGGGGCGGGGGGAGACAGGAGGACGAATAGGGAGGGTAGGTGAGGGGGGGAAGTAGCAGGGAGCAAAGCAGCATCACGTGACCGAGTCCAGCAGAGAGTGTTATAATAGGCCCCCTCTCGGAGTAGAGAGGCAGAGGCTGGATGTGAACCAAAATCCCTCTACCACACACAGGCTGGCCATTGTTGGCTATTCACTGGACTCCATCTCGGGGCACTTTATCATTCAATTAGGACAGCTTTCACACCGCACACCACAGAAAAGAGGCCTTCAATCAAACTGAAAACTTCACACTGGCCCTGGAGGGGACGCAGAAAGGGGACTCGCAGTTGTCACCCCACTTTCATTTTTCCAACTTCTTGTTGTTGTTCACGGAGACTTTGAGTGCAAAGAGAGAGAGAGAGAGAGAGAGAGAGAGAGAGAGAGAGAGAGAGAATGGATGGAGAGATGTGAGGAAAGAGGAGAGAGGAGGAAGTCCCTCTGAGTACCATTACATGTTTGGTACCACATGTGCGTTTGTGAAGCTGATGGAATGCATTTGAGTGGGTGAGGGGTTTAATTTGGTAAGTGGTCGCGGAGGAAAGAAAAAAGGGAGCGAGTGAGGAGAAGGGGGAAAATTCAAAGCTCTGAGAAGAGAATGGCACAGAGGAGTATACTTGAGGAAATAATGAGGAGGAGAAGTATGCTTGAGAAAAGAGGGGAGACGGAGGGGAAGGCGCTGCGAGGGGGAGAAGAGAGGGAGCTCAGCAACTGATCAAAACACAGCGTTAAGAGTGGGAGCCATGAGGGGAGAGGAATGGAGTAAGCAGGTTGATAAACATGTTACGGAGGGAAGGAAACCAGAGAAGCTAACAGGTGATGAAGGACAGAAGAAGAGTGTGAGCCGAGCATCCTGGTGGTAATTAGGTCGGTGAGAACTGAAAGTAATGCATGCAAAACCTTCCTGGAATGAGAGAAGAAAATAAACAACTGGGTCACAAATTCCTGAAATGTAACCCTCCTGTTTAGCGTTCATAATCAGTATATAAACATTCAATAACTGCTTAATAATGCACTACATTGTAGTCATGAGCAAATATAACATTCATTATGTTAATATTTGTCTATATATGTATTGTTCGTTGTTATATATTTTAGAAAGTAATTATATGAATTACAATTGCCAGTGAATATTTATCAATTTACAAATACTTGCAACTGATCAAACTGCACCTCATGGCCTTCCAGATTAAGACCACAGGATGCTGCTGAAAGCTAGAAATGGGACCTTGAGTTAAGAATTTTATGTCAAAGTGAGTTTTTCAGAGGTCAAGAATGAATCTCAAGTTCAACATGTCTTTAAGAGTTTTTTGTTTTTTCTTTTATTGCATTTTGCTTTTGTTTGACAGTCGACAGCTTAAAGAGGCACAGACAGGAAATATGGGGATGGCTGACATGCAACAAAGGTGTTGATATGACATAGGCCTTAACCATTAGGCTAACAGAGCACCCTTTTAAAGACATTTATATAGAGTTGTGCTATCAATCACTCAACATATACACCAGTTACAGGAGATTTAGTCGTTGATAATACATTAATAAAGGCTTAAAATGTCCATTTATTAATTGTTCATATACTGTTTATAAATGCTAAATACCAGGGTTTAAGTAAACAGAGATGTTTCTTTACAACAAAATGTACACTAATACATATTTGAGGATTGTGCCTGTATGGCAAACTTTTTTTGAGGTGAAATAGTTTTTAATCTTTACTATCAGTATCCATAATTACAGTTTAGATATCCAATAATTTCTATTGGTTATAATGACACTCAGAAAACCTTTTAAGACATCTATAGTAATATAAAATCGACTCATCACACATATTAGATGAGAATTGCAGAAACTGTATAATTCTGTTTTTATCATTTGTTATTTTCAGGCATCTCAATTAAAATTGTGATTAGTCCAGTCTAATCTGTGTGGCCTGACTTGCAAACCAATAAGGGTGACTAAAGCAGCTATGACTTCCCTTGTATAATGTATGTATAATGAATTACACATTCATTATAATGCAAGATGAAGAACTAATCAACAATATTGATGTCTTACAATATGATGCTAAATGTAATACAAATGCCTTTTTCATTTCTACAACTGCAGTGATAATTCAATGAAACTTAAAGACACTAGGACGACTAATCATGAAGGTAAATGAGAATATCTCCCAGTCAGAATCTGTGTGGAGAAAGTTCCTTTATTTACTTTTTGTAAATAAAAACTTCAATGTACATTTAACTTGTAGTAACTCAATTTGAGATACCTTTACTAATATATGAAATTGCTCATAATGCACATTGGATGTCTTGCCACTGGTCGAAAGAAATGAATGATGTTAGCTGCATAGAAACACTTACAATTAGGCATTAAGAGCTAAAGTCATGATTGTCAATAGACTGTGAGTACTGGTGATACTGTATGTTGTAATAAGCAGGTATCTGGACAGGCTGAAGTAGCTCATGTCAAAGTCAGTCTCTTCAGAGTCTCATATTTCCCACGTTACCAAACAGTAATCACTAAGGATGAACAAAATCATCTTACATCCACGCAGCAGTGGAATGTAACCAAGTACATTTACTAGTACAGTTTTGAGGTACTTGACTTGAGTATTTCCATTTTCTTCACTATATTTCAGTGGGAAATATTGTACTTTTTACTCTGCTACATTTATTGAGAGTCATAGTTACCAGGTACCGTGCATATTAAGATTTTACATGCAAAACATGTGATCACTTTATTATTATTGATTAAACCACCAAACAAGTAGTTAAATTTAGCTCCGCCTTAACAGCAACAACATTGAAATGCTGCTTATAACAAATAATATATAATCATTTTGACACTAACAGAGGCCATACTTTAAAATGACTACTTTTACTTTTGATACTCTAAGTGCATTATGCTTATAATACTTTTACTGAAGTAATATTTCAAATGCAGGACTTTTGCTTGTAATGGAATCTTTTTTTTTTTTTTTTTAACTGTGGTATTTCTACTTTTAATTAAATAAAGCATCTGAAATCTTCTTTCACCACTGACTGCATCCATTTAAGGGTCCACTGGTTTAAATTACCCAGTATGGCTGGACTGTAACAAGAAACCAACCACGCATGCAGTAATGGCAGACATGAATGATTAACAATGCCTCTACATGTACACGTATTTGCAAGTAGAGACTGTCCTACAAGTCATCAGTGTGAAACTCGAAGGCACGGACCTTTCAGGTGACTGATAATGCTCCTCATCCTCATCTTCTTCTCTATTCTCACATTACTTAGGACATTCTTTCTGAAAGACTAATCTCAGGTGGCAGCCAATCAATTGTTTCAACGCATGCTTATATATTACGAGTAACTCTAATTTTCACTACCAAATCTTCTCAAGTCAGTGAACACTCGCATGAGCTGTGGAGAAATGTCTTTTGTCTACCAAGGGAGCTGGAGGTTTTGCTTGGCATTATTTAGTGAGTTAGGGGATTGTTGAGCAGGGCGGGGTGGTGGAGGCGTTATTAAAAATCACTTCAGAGGAAGGAAGAGGGGATCATCAGACACTGTGGCTACATTCTGCTTTCTCCCACTTTTCCCCTGCTCCCTTCTTACCCGCTCCTCAGCCTGAATCAGGAGCGGTGCAATCATCTGTCGCAACTACTGTAGCTGTATGTGTGTATGAGAGTGAGTCAGGAGTTACACTCTCTCTCTCTCTCTCTATATGGATCAGGTTTCATCCCATTCGCTGACTCACTAATCGGCATCTCTAGACTGGGCTGGACAGACTGGGTCCATATTCCAGATATTACTGTACCGCTAACACACACACACACACACACACACAAACACACACACACACACATAACTCTGTGCTGAGTCACATGTTGAATCTCAACAACACTTTGGCATGCATCAGTCCTTTCTCTGCATGTGCATACTAGACTGTCTAGTACTGGTGCATTCCTCGGCTACAGCGCACGATACCAGTGCACCACAGTACTTCCACTTTGGCTCCAATCGCAGCTTACCCATGCGAACAGATAATAATAGGAATTTTATTTTTCAGATTTGAGCTCTTTTCCTGCCCACTTTTGGTAAATCTCTTCCAAAAAGGAAATCACAACACTCCTGCTTGACGGCCAAAAACTCCTAAAATTGAACAAAATCTGGATACAATTTTGTAGTTACAGAAGGGAATGAAAAGACTTGGATTAAAGCAACAGGTAAACCCGATGGTTGAAGTTCTGCCCTATTTTATAAACACATCTCTGTCCACTGTTAGGTATCAGCGACTTCAGAGTACAGATGTTTTTGGGAAACCTAGTTCTTGTTCTTGATAATGACTTTCCATCATTAAGCTCCAAATGCCAATAAGATTCATTTATAGTGGATAGAATCAGTGAAGGTCATCTACCAGCCTGTCGGGCAACAATTTGTGATGGAAATAATTCATGATTAATCACTATTTTCATTACAGATTCATCTACTGGTGCTTTTCTTTTTATATTATTTTTTTAGTATATAAAATGTCAGAAATAATGACAGATTCTGTTTCTAAATTAATATTCGAAAGTTCTGCATAAATTGCTTTATTTCAACAGTGAAAATATTTTTTAAGTATTCAATTAGCAATGTCTGAAATGATGGAAAAGCAAATCTTCCTGTTTGAGAAGTTGTAACCAACCAGCACATTTTGGTATTTTGATGACTGAATTCAACAATTAAGGGATCGAAATTTTCAGCAATTCATTTTCTAGGGTTTGAGCAATCAATGAACTGTTTTTCTGTTTCTTTTTCAGCCCTAAATATAATTTAATATCTCAGTTACAAACAGTCTTTGGTGTAAACAAAGCTTGGCCACCATTAGAGTTGAAATCATTAATCCATTTGTTGATTGTCAGAAAATGAATCAGCAGCAATTTTTGTTAATAGATTAATTGTTCATTATTAAGGAAAAATTCCTGCAGCTTCTTACGTCTCAGTTTATTATGATAGTAAACTGAATATCTTTGTGTTTTGGGGTCTTGTTCGGACAAAACAAGCAATTTGAATATTTATAGGCTCTGGGAAACTTGAGAATGGTGTTTTTACTATTTTCTGACATTAAACAATTATTCAGTTAATCAGGAAAATAATCAGCAGATTAATCGATAACGAAAACAGCCATTAGTTGCAGCCTTAGCCACCATATAGTTGCTCTGACTGTCAGTCAAAGTCAGTCTCTGGATGACACAGGCCCTTCATTGGCTGCCTGTTAAACTGGCCCTAACAAAAAGCATCAAAATATCTGCCCACATTTTTAAAAAGAAATGCTTCAAATGCTCTCTTATACTAGGAATTCTGCTGCAGTTTATGATGAATTACAAGCGTTTCTGTCACGTAAGGGAGTAAAAACAGTTTTAAACTAAAACATTAATTTAAATTCAACCTTATTTATTACTGCAAAAGCAATTGTATGCAGCAGCTCACCACAGATCAATAAATACACACACAATTAATAGGAGAAGAGAAAAAAGCACAATCACAAAGCTAAAACAATCAATAAGCTTAAAAACTATATGTGGAATTAGTAACAAATACTTGATAAATAATATAAATATCTAAAAACACACTAGAGCTGAAACAATTAGTCAATTAATCAATTACTCGATTGACAAAAAAAAAATAAGAATCAAGTTTTTTAAGCGAAAATGCCAAATATTTTGCTGGTTCCAGCTTTAACAATGTGAAGATTTTCTGCTTTTCAGCATTTCAAAAATGTAATATCTTTGATCTGATCCTAAAACACAAAGAAATGAAACCGGAGCCTACAAAAGCACAAAAAAACGACTTAAAAAAGATTCTATTTTTTACCCAAAACAGCACTAAAAACGTGAAAGTGACTTTATTTTTTAAGACCGGTTTAATGGCTTTTTAAATTCAGCAGCAGCTATCTGAGAAGTATCTCATCAAGCATCTATCCCAAATCCAACCTTCTGTTGTTCCGGAAAGACAAACTAAATGATACTGTAACAAAAAAAAAACGAAATGTCTATGCCAGTTCTCTGGACAGATCCATCATGCAAGAAGACCCCTTTACATGCTACATCTGTAATAACCATGAGGATGTCAGTATACCATTCAAGGTATGTCCTGTCTTTTTACTGAGCATTCAATCCAGCATGATGACAGGCCAGCAAAGCAGTAGGTCATGTTTCATTTGGTGGGTCTGCAGATACCTGACCAGTACTTCTCTACTACTTCTTAAATGGCTCAGGCAAATTCAACATGCCAAAGAGCTCTGATGTTCAGTTCATGCAGATGTTCCATTTCAAAATGTCTTCATTTTCCCCAACTTGGACCTGAATGAATCTCAAGGATTTCCATTGTCCAGAATGATTTATGTGGGCAGGGGAAGGTCAATATGACAGTAACACTCACATATCCCAGTATAGTAAATGATAGAGGGTTTATAGCTGCATATGTAGTCATATAAATCTGCTAATTGCTCCTCCTTTACCTGCGTTCTTTAATTTGTATTTGTAATTTTATAATTTGTTTGTATTACTGAGGGATTAGAGATTAAATGTTCATTCTTGACCTCAGCACTATAATTGACATTTAGTAGTGGTTCTGGAGCTTTCAGTCTAATCATACAATCTTCATGAACAGATGTAGATGTATATTGTTTACCCACTTCTCATGGAATTGACTGTTCGCTAAACCCCTCCCCCGAATACAGATTGTCCAATCATTACTTAGCAACCGTAACTAGGATGGTGGTATTTTTTTAATCCTCCAAAACCAAAAACACAAGGGCAAAAATGTGAGGAATGGATTAAACAGTGTGTTTATCTGCTCTAGCTTAAGCTGTATATGTTAGCATGTCCAGCTAACTAGCTTACTACCTACAATAGCTAACCCAGCGTTACTTCCCAAGCCAAGGAGTTTGTTATGTTGAATTATTTTGTGGGGTTACAGGTTACGTTTGAAAAATAAACAACCTGTGTAACATCTAGTATTTCCCCACTGTGTCAAAGGCGGTCCAGGATGTAACTTTATCAGAGTTTAGGGTAAAGTTACTGGTTCTGTCCCGTTTGCACTCCAGGAACTCATGACCAGCTAAACTCATTACCCGAGATAGAGTTATGCTTGTCAAAAACATTAGTTATCCTCATCCTAAGAGCCTTTTTCTCTCTGTAACGTTGACAGTGAAAATCTAACTCCTGTCTGCTTGTTCAAGTATGAAAGCTAGGCACCTAAATTAAGACTTACTAGCTCTACACTGCTGTACAACAACAATGCTGTTTCTTTATTTCCATGTCTTCTACATGGCTCATTAACTGGTAAGGGCGCAGACTTTTTGCCTGGGACATGCAGCTTTAGCCTCAGCCTTTAAGCACAAAGCTAATTTTGTAGCCATCAAGTGAATATTTAAGATGCGTTTACAGGGTTCTCATTTTAAACCAACCAACTCAAGTGACTCATGGAGCTACGTTAGCTTAATTAGGTAGCTAGCCTACATACCACCACAGTCTAAAATCAAAAATCTGTTATCATAGTGAACTGCATATGTGCCGTGCGAGACTGGACCGCTTGACAGTTGTAGCAACAGTAACTAAAAGGGGGTCAGGGCTTTGTGAATGCTCAGCTGAGATTGTTCTGTCATCTGCTGTTTCCAGGTCAAGAATTAGCTTTCAGTCTTAACTTTCTAAACCAACAAGGACCAGAAGTCAAAAAAAAAAAAAAGGAAAATTCAACATCTACAATTCCATGACAACTGGGCAAACTCCATCTGATGATGAGGATCATGTGAAATGATAAAAAGCTCCAAAACAGCTACTGAGACTGTTTCGTCAATTGCTGAGGTATATTACAGAGGATCATCAGGCACTGACAGGTGTACACTGCACATTTGCAACACATGTAATTACAGTAAATCTACCAAATGACCTCAGTGACATGACATCCCCTCTGCCACCCTGTCTTCTCACCTCACCAAACTCAAGCTGAAAAATTCAAAATGCTGTAAAATATCACCAAATTTGCAAATCGTTTTGACTTTTTTACTGCAAGTCAGTTCTGTTTCCTACTTGTGTTCATTTCCAGCAGTCCCAGTGTGACTTAATCTGCAGTTGATCACCTTTGAAACCAACAAGCTTTCCTCTATTCCCAAGTCAGTGCCTAAGGTTAAGTACAAGTCTATCAGTGTCTGAGAGACGACCCCCTGAACCAACGCTGTGTTTACTGCAGAGAGAGAAAAGCCTATTAATAAATCTGTTGCAGACAGCCTGGCGGAAGTGGCCTGGGGGCTGTAAACTTAGTCTGGGAGAGAAGGATGGATGAAGGGTAAAATAGAGAGGGATGGATGGACAGAGCGCGAGGGAGAAAAGGGGATGAAGAAAGAGAGAAGAAAAGAGAGGACGGAAAGAAATTAAGAGACATGGAAATGGAGAAAGGAGGGAGGAGGGGAGAGAGGGAGAGGAAAGAGAGAGAGTGTGTATGTGTGTGTGTGTGTGTGTGTGTGTGTGTGTGTGTGTGTGTGTGTTGTGTGGTGTGGTGTGGTGTAAACCATGGGTGCTGCTTGATGGATGGATCTAGGTTCTGAAAAGCCACAGCTGCCCCGCTCTTCCTAGAAAAAGATCCACAAGGAAAAGTGGCAGTATGTGGTTCAAGCATCTAGCATCCTCTTACTATTTCTGACCGGCATACTGCAGGACCCGTCAGAATGTGCGCTGGTCCAAAAAGCCTCAGCGAGAGTGTGAGTAAATGAGAGCATGTGTGCCTGTATTATTAACTTTCTGCCTATGCATAATAAAAATGAAAATGTGAAGGTTCTTTTTTTACTTTAATTAGCCTTGTAAATATCTGTGTGTGTGTGTGTGTGTGTGTGTGTGTGTGTGTGTGTGTGTGAATGCTGCACTGCACATTCGTATGTCTGTTTTCAATCAGTCTATTATACAGCAAAGCATCATTCTTCTCTCAGTCACAGCTGCCAACTAAATGTAGTAAATGCATATAGTGCTGTATTTACTATAAAGAAGGTAAAGAGTGATGTGTTGTGTGTGTTCTTGCACCCAGTAGACTTTATCCCAAATAAAAACCCTGTTAATGTAATATGAAAGAGAGCTATGAAAATAAGTGTACTTTGAATCAGTACAGGGTGTGCTATCATGTAAAAGATGGAAACAAAAACTGTGTTGCCTTTAATTTCCCGTCTTCCTCTGGACAATTTGAGTCCTTTCAGAAAGCCTATGTAACTTTTGTTTGACACTGTGGCCATAAGCGGGGGAAATTACGGGGTGACGGTTAATTTCAAAATGTATCAGTAGCACAAGTAGAGAAGAGTCATCAACTGACAAAATAAATCTCACCGCCCTCATAATAGGTTTCTACTGTACTGTGCGGGTCAAAAAGCTAGAAAGTTGACCTTGAGTTCAGATAATTTGGTTAAACTACCATTTCCACGTATGAACTTTCACACTCAAGAGTTATAAAATCAGCAAACTGACTCAGTAATGTCAGTTACACAGCAATATCTATTGAAGCTTGCTAACGTAAGCTACTGCTCATAGCAAAACAAATAAGCCTGCAGCAGCAAACACCCGAGTGCACTGATCGCTTTTGAATTCAACTTTTTATTTGTAAGAGGAAGAAAGCTTCATTACGTTTTTCAAAAGTTACATGTCTCGCTTTTTTGACACTACTTCAATTACAAATCATCAATCCATTTTAGAACTTATATACAACCTGTAACTTTTAAACTGTTGCAAATAGCTGGAAATAAAAGTTGAAGCTGCAGGGACGAGAGACACCCACAAAAACTACAGGAACAGGGCTGGGTATCGCAGGATTGGGCACATTTTTTGATATTCAATACCTGAGTTTCAGTACTGATCCAAAACATTACTTTTGTGATACTTCCCTGCTCTCCAGCATCTCTCTGCTCCTCTCCAGCCATCCCTCTCTCAAAGTGACCAGCAGCTACTGTGTGAATCCGCACATATCACAAATAAATAAATTGTTCCCTGCTCGCCCGATGACACACATGCATGTAAACACATGTACATGTGACTACACAAAAAGTGCAAATACACAAACTGCACCCTTTGCGTACACACACACACACACACACACACACACACACACTTCTTCTGCGATGCCCCATATTGCGCTCCAGTTCTCAGGCTCTCAGCTTGCCCGTTTTTTTCTCCCGCTGTCCAGAGAAAATAACAAATAGTACAATCTTATTGCAGCCCTTCAGCGAAAAACATCCATTCTAGCACGAACCCAGTGTCCCTTGTTCCCTCACCCATATCCTCTGCACCCCCACCCACCCCATCCCATCTCTGCCTCTAGAAGGTGAAGAAGTACAAAGAAAGGGATCAGAGCTTTTCCGATTCTTCCCTGGTTATTAACTACCATTTGTCCCCTCAGAGGGCTGTCCCTCCCATTAACCCAACTGATGCTCTTTTCTCATGGAAATCAGCCTGCTGTTGCTGCCGCCGCCACCGTCTCTGCTGCCACTACCACCGCTGCCGCTGCCCAGAGGTGCAAGGAATTGTGGGGGATTTTCAGAGGAGAAGACCTCCCTCCAGCTCAAAAACAGCTCCTTCTCTCTCTCTCTCTCTCTCTCTCTCTCTCTCTCTCACACACACACGCAAACACACAAGCTCAGGCACACACACACACACACATGCATGCGCACATCTACCATCTCACAAACAGGCATGTGCGCGAGCTCTCACAGGCAAACGCATTCGCTCAGTCACAAAG
The DNA here is from genome assembly GCA_008360985.2 of Macquaria ambigua. Lineage (NCBI taxonomy): Eukaryota > Metazoa > Chordata > Actinopteri > Centrarchiformes > Percichthyidae > Macquaria > Macquaria ambigua. The sequence continues at coordinate 25,460 of VMKM01002308.1, forward strand.
GCAAACATGAAACGTGCTGCCTGCAACCACAGGGGCATGGACGTAAAGTAAGGCAATGCATGGAAGTTAATGAGAAGAAGCTGGCTCAATGGACCCGGCAGAAAAGATTTTAGAGAGCGGAGCAGCTAAGAACGCTTCAGCACCAGAAGAACATGAATCATCAGGAGTTTATGACTGTGAAAAAAATATTTAGACGTCGGAGGGACCACTAAGAGATTTTGCTTACAACTTTTTTTGGTGAAATGTTGTTAAATAATATATATTTATTGTTTTAAAGGTTCTTTAATGGTATTTTTCACCACTTAGGGAGACACGCGGATATGAATTTATGTTCTGACCATTCACAAATTCACCACTGATCTTTTAAAGTTTGATAGAACCATTATAATGCCAATTACACAAGCTATGTACGTCTGTCACTGCCTCTAAAAACAGGTGCACCAGAATACCAACAACCTCACTTCATTTTGCAAATGTTTCCCCGGAGAAAATGAAAGTCTGGTGAAGCTCGTGGAGCCAATCCATCGCCAACAGGGTTGTTATAGTGAGAGAGGAGCAAACATCAACACATGGGTCTCAACTTGCAGGGCATTGTCTCGTGACAAACTCACTTCCATTTCCTTATTATGTAGCTGGAGGCCTTGATGCAACAGGCTCGTCTCAGACCTGCTGCAGGGGTGAAGTGGAGGGAAAAATCCACCACTTCACCAGACTTTATTGATCTGCAACTTTGACATTTATCTTTTTGAGGTATGGAACTTGTAAGGCTTTTATCACTATATGTATTCATGCATTTCATTACTGTTGCAGCCATATCATAATTGCTGCCTTGAGGATAATTTACCACTAAATCACTGACTGCTTCTTTTGTTCTCCACAGATTGTCAAGATTATTACAGTAAATTGTTGTGTCTTTACAGAGCATGTATGTCATTCAAACTAGGCAAAATGTTTTATTTTCTTTACATCCTGTACACAATTATCTCATAAAATGACTGTTAATGGAGCAACAAGTAATGTTGGATGTCCTATTGCAGGAGGGTATTTGTGCCATGAGAAACCTATCAGGTCAGTGCTAGAGCTGAAACAAAGTCGATTAATCGATTAGACAAATGGGCAGAAAATTAATCAGCAACTCAAGCAAAAATACCAAACAACCCTGCTTCCAGCTCATCAGTTTTGACTTGGAGTTTTTTCTTTGTCTTGTGTGATAGTAAATCAATGGTCTGCTGACTGGACGAAACAAGCTATTTGAAGACCTCAACTTGGCCTTAAGGAAATTAAAACAGGTTTGACATTTTACAGATGATTTAGTCAATAAATCGAGAAAATAATTGGTAGATTAACCGATAATGAAAATCATCATTAGCTGCAGCCCTACAGTGGAATCTCCCTTGTTTGGCTGTGGAGATCTACATGTGTTACTCCTGTACAACCACAGGATGTCCGCATGTAGAGCTTATAGCTGATGTAATGAAAACATCTAAATATCACAAAGTGCAAGCTGCATGTCGAAAAGGAAAAGAAACAACAGCAATCTTGTAATAAATTCTATGTTATAATGATATAAATATCACAGGGATAATAGGTGAAAGCATGCACAAAGAGCACAATGCAATGACTGTAAACTCATGATCAGTCCCTATTGGAGCAGTCATTTTTATTCTTATTGTCTGCTGCAGAATATCAGTTACTTCTCGTTACTTCAACAATAGTTTTTTATTTCCACACTCCTCCTGATTGACAATAAGCGTGTAAAAAGTAGAAGCCTGCAGCCAAGTCTGCTATCAATAACAAGTGCATAAACTGAACCCCCACATTCTGACCCCAACCCCAACTCTCTGGTAGGGTCTTGGTTGTTATTTCCCCGCTTCCAAGGAAAAGCACACTCTCTCTCGCAGACAAACACATTAAGGCAAGAGACACAAAACATCCGATCGGCGACAAACATGACATAAGCCGTGTAGATAACCCAGTGGAGGGGCCAACCACGCAGTCAGTCGGCAACAATGGCTTCAAGGTTTTAGTGAACGCCTGAATATCAGACACGAAACTCCTCATTTATAGGCTAAAGAATGTAACATGATGCACACACAGAAAACAGCTTCCACATTACAGCAACTTTTTTTTCTCCTCCTCTCGCAAACTAAAACACACCACGGGACGTTCCCTCTATCTCCTTCTCCTCCTCTGCAGTGGCATGCCACACTTGATAAATATTCGGAAATTGCTTAAAACTCACCAGATCGCCGAAAACTTGCAAAAGACCACCAAACGTCAACAGCGACAGGCCGCTGGACAAAGTGCACGGTGTTGGACGACTTCACGGATTCGCATTTGCAACACATTTATCGACCAAAGAGGCAGAGGAGGCGATCGCGTAATTAAAACTTAAATACCCAGATCCTTCCACGCTGCCACAAAAATAAGCGAAATTACGCAAAGTCCGATTGCGCGATAGTAACAACACATATAACCATTCAAGTGTCGCGCACGTCGATGCGTCAGTCAGCATGAGTTGATATAAAGCTCGTAAAGTTGTTTAAAAGGTACACATGCATGCATCAGGACGTGCAGCCACATTATGAAGTCTTACTGGGGGGAGGAAAAACGAGCAGTTTACCCACCAAAAAGTTTCCAGCACCGCATTAGTCAATTTCACATGGAGCCCCGGTAACCTTCCATCCCGAACCGGACCAGAAAACCGCCGTGGGAGAGCCCACGCCACCGCTCTCCGCTCTTTTCTCCCCTCGATCTGTTGTTTTATTATTTTTTCCGATTTTTTTCCAATAATTTTTCTATATTCGGGGCCTGAGAGTGTGTCTGGCTCCCCTCAGGCTGCAGCGGAGTTATGGGGCGGTAAGCATTGTGGGAGTGTGACGTCAGGCCACTTTCACAAACTTTTTTATTTTTTTTTTCAACCAGAGACAGCTTACTGGTTTTTCAGCAGCCTGCAGCCAGTCCTCCCAGTCACAAGCAACTGGTTCATGTAATACACCTGCAGTCCAGCTTATACATTCTCTAGATTCGGCATATGAAAAAACATTTATAGCTTTAAAAATAATTTTTAAAAATCACAATGAGATTGCCTGTAACGAAGCTAAGGTTTGCTATGACAAATTAACATCTGATGATTTGAATTCATGTCATATTGTTGCTTATAGTCAGTTTAACACAGCATTATCTAGGCCTACTTTAACATAAAAATATTTTTAATGTGACTAGTAGGTTTTAAGGCTTATTGCAGTTGTTAAATATTAAAAAATATGTTTAGAAATATGGGACTGTCTTAATTTGTTTTATTAGGCTTTGTGTTGTCATCCCTTGCCTCTGAAACCGAATGGGAAAGAGAGAAAATATCAGTCATCACATGATCCCAGCAGCAGCTTCTACACGAACAATGACTTTTCTCGTTATTAAATGTTTTACAGCCCATTTTGGAATAAAACTGCACAAAAGAAAAGTGTGTTCACATCAGGAACGAGTGCATGACCGCGATGAAATCTCAACTTTACAGACTTTTTAAGAACAGAAAAGTGCGACAAAAACACTCATACCAACAAAATATATACTTTTTAATCACTACAATTGAATAGTGAGATTTTCTTACATTTATTTGGGTTACGTTAACATTATTCTTGTGCACATTAAACCTAAAAGTCAGTCGTTAAATTATTAAAACAAAACTTAATCACACAACATAGGACACGTGCTTGAATCATGCATTCTGCAATTTCATATTTCTATTTTTTTTTTCTGTTAAAGCGTCAACAAGTGGAGGAAGAAAACAAGCAGGATTTTCAGCCCATCAGCAGGAATGAAGGCTACCGGTGGTGCTGCTGGTGGTCCCGTTTCTCCCACCTTGTGTTTTGGTGTGTTTTTTTTCAGGGGGGGGGGGGTGAAAGAATTACTTCCAGGGCACATCAACTCGTTTCCTCATCACCCTAACCCCCCACCACCTCTTCCCAGCCCCTCCACAGGCTCCCAACAGCCCCACCAAGCCCGCGGGGTGAATGTGTTTGTGCAGAGAGTGAGTGCAGTGAGTTTGGGGGGTGGGGGAGCAAGAGTCTTCAATAATGCTGCCTTCACGTGCCGCCCGTCTGCTCACATCTTCTATTTATAGAAAAAAGAACTTTTGTCTGTGTATTAAAGCGACAGTTTAATGAACGCCAACAAAATATACACATTTGTATGCATTTTGATTTATTTTACAAATGACTTGGAACATGATCTACATGCTACTTTATGTTGGGGAGCCAGTGCTTCATGTTTTAATTAAATTATCAAATCAACATGGTTAAAAAATACTACTTTAGCTGCGGTCTGACCACTACATTAAAAAAACAGCAGCATCATAGAGAATTCCAGTTATATTTATTCATATTGTATTTGGTAATCGATCGCTCCCACATAATTGCGACATTTCCGACCGAGCATGAAAGCATCAAAAGCCTTTTGGCGTGTTCAATTCAGAGGAGCGGGGTAGAAAATGCTACTTGTTCAGGGGGAAATGCCTCCAAAACCACAACAGGCTTACCTGTTGCTGCAGTGTGGTGAACGTGGAAATGATAGAAAGGGAGGTTTTATTTTCAGAAGAGTTGGGTGCGAAAGTACAGATGAAAGTGTGAAGGCAGGCAGTCATCATCTTCAGGTATTGTTTTGATTCTCCAGTGGCCGGACTTTTGCTTTTATCCGAGGGGTACGGTGAAGTCCCAGTTCCGTTTAAATGCAAAATAACTGAGAAAGAAACAGGATCCAAAACAACTTCATTAAGTCGAGTGCTGGAGATGTTAAAGCATTTAATCTAGGCTACATGAAATCAGAATAGGTCCATGTTAAGACCAGGATGTTGTTTAGGTTTCGTTTAGATTATTTAAAAAGTCAAGTAAGTTTTTGTCCTCAAGCAAACATTTATTTTTGAAAGCAGCCCGAGAGAAAAATGATAATAATTGAGCATTTAACTGAGAGGGAAAAGAAAGGCAATTTAGACAGCTTTTTCCCCACAAGATGAATTGTTTGATTACAAATATACATATATATATATGTCATCAATAAAAAGTGATTCATTATCATTTCATTATTAAGACAATTAAATAATTGTTAAGAATGAAATATTTAAATTGAGAAAGTTCAGATTAAATTAAAATGTTAAAACGATTTTAGTATGATGCTATTTTCAAAAAAGAATCCATCATTACACATTCAAATCAAATACATCCAAATACGAGACTGCATTACATGGACAGGTTCTAAAACAGGACAGACTCTCAAATATTTGGTTAAATTAATGCAATAATTATGCAACTAAATCAGTTTTGTTTTAGTTGAAACAAAATTGGATTTTGTTATAGAATTATGGTTAATCTTTTATACATAATTATTGGTAAATTCTCTCTCTTTTTAATCCAATATTCTCTGAAAACTGAGTATATTTAATCTCTTACGGCTCTGACATTATAAACTAGCTGTGAAGGCAAACAAATGAGCTATTTTAAGTGTCTGAATCTTACAAAACTGAAGACAACGGCTTATTTGGCCTGTAATAAATTAAGAAAATTTAGAAAATGTCAAAAAAGAGATTAAGGCAGTTGTCTGATACACTTTGGTTACGTTTGTTTTGTTTTTTTTCCATAGTACATGGTCATGTGGTACAGGAGGTAACATCACATAAAAATTGCACATACAATTTTATATCAGCATAATGATAAAATTACTGTGAGTATAAAACAGCTGTTAAATCCAGTCCTTTTCATCTGTTTCAGCTCAGTATTGCATTATTACAGTGTGATTGATAGAGTTGTGCATATGTCAAATGATCTGTGGTTATCAGAATGGCTTTAATGCTATGTTAAGAATGTAAAAATGAAGCTTTACTAAGAGATCTTCACTCTTTAGATCGGTTGATGCAGATGTTTTGGGGTGTTATTTTGCTGCTGCAGCTTTTCATGTGAGGATGCTGTAAAACAAACCAAAACTGGACAAGAATAGATGATAGAGAAACAGAGGGCTGAAGATGGATGAGGTGAAGCGATTTCCCAGCATGAAGAGGGAGACTTCTTTCATTATGGCATTGTTTGTTTATTTGGATTGCAGTGTGGTCGGTGCGGCTGCAGTCAGGTTGATTGCAGTTGCGTGGTGGTCTGTCATTTAGAGCTGTGGAGTGATTTTTAACTATCTTATGAAACGCCACATCATGCCATGGCACTGACTTCCTCTGATTCCCCTCTGTCTGTCTCTCTCATCTCTCCGGAGCGTCTATAGGAAACCTCTCACATGCAGAAACCGCCCTGTAAGCAAAGCAGCAGGGGCAGCCTCTCCTTTGCACGTCCCTGGCTGCCACACACCTAATCAGCCCTGATTAGATGCACTGCAAGGGACGAGGAAGCCAGCCTCTCAGAAGTTATGATGACACGACAGAAGAAAGCGATGGGCTCCCTTAAATAAAGCCTTCATCAGGCACTGAGCAGAAACATCTGTGTGTGTTTATAGCGTCTGTATAACAGTAGTCAGATCTCTAACTCTTCCTCTAGTGTCATCCCAATTTAACTCTCTTTCTTTTAACACCCTTTACTTCACAGCTCTTGTTTTAACACCATCAGCTTTACAATCACACACACTCAAGCTTCCAAACAAATACACACACATGCACTTATCAAATTCTGGCAAGCACTCTGTTGCCCCATCTACACAAACCTAAGAGATCCAAAATCAGCATCAGTGAACACAATAGCAATTAGTAAGGGGGACAATTTGTTCACATCTGGAGTGTATTTCCTTGCCACCAGAATAGCCAGCAATCCCTTCTTTCAGGGTCCTGGAGTGGTGGGAAATGACTATGTGTGTGTGTTTTTATGTGTTTTGTTTAAAACAGATGGGCGGTTTACATTAGCGGAGATGGGCGATAAACAGCTTAGAAAGGATGGTGGAGGGGGGAACCGCCGGGACACAAAGCGAGAGACACCGCCATCCCTTCCAGTTGCACAGACATGGCTCTGACGCCTTGTTGTGGACATGCATGATTTTCTCGCGCGGTTTTGTTTTGGCCAGCATTTCTTTAATTATAGTTGTGTGAAAATAGGTTATGTTATTCTGTGAGCCTGGGTCTCAGGGTGGGACTACATTTATCCTGTTTGCTTTCATGGATTTAGACAGGATTGTGGGGTGTAATTATTTTCCAAACTCTTTTTAATGGGTTTTTTGGTAATATCTAAATGTTCAGTGGCACAGTGCAAGTACATGAGGTTTGATTAAAATACACATCTCACACCCTAAAAATCAATGTGATTATTGCTCAAAACACAAATGTTACATAACATACTGCTAAAATGATGTCAAACGCAGTGGTGTTGCACTGAAAGATAGCTTATGATCACATCCTGTACATGTGATGTAACCATGGAGCATCTGGTGTGTGATATTTCTGGGTAGCACAGAGTAAAAGGTGGGGAAGTCTATCTCAGCTGGGACTGGCTTTTCTGCGACGAGGTGGGGTATCAGGTCGCAGACAGCCGGCACCAGTGGTCTGCAGCAGGTTGATAAGGTGGATGGGTGGAACGGACGGAGTGTCCTGTCCTGGGGGGATCCTAGCTGAGAGGGAATCTAAAAGCAAAAACAGGCATTTTGTCAACAGAGTTTTGTTAGTATTGGTTTGTTTTCTTAACACCTCTAAAACTAAATAAATCTTCAGAGCCAAAATCTTTAGAACCAAAATTAGTTACTTTTTTGTTAATTTTATGTTAGATTCAGTTTTTATCAACATCACTAAGGCAAGTCACTGCTGAAGTGGGAGCTGAGAAGAAAACTAAACATAAAAACAGGCATTTTGTCAAGGGAGTTTTGTTAGTTCTGGCTAGTTTTCTCAACACCTCTAAATCCAAATAAATCTTCATAGTCAAAATGAGTGTGTTACCTATTTGTTACTTTTATGTTAGATTCAGTTTGTATACATGTCACATAAGCACACTTAAGCTGGGAGGAAAAATAAAAATAAAAATAAGCATTAGGTCAACAGAGTTTTGTTAGTTTTGGCTATTTTCTGAACAACTCAAAATGTAAATAAATAGTTAGTTTATTGAGTTTTGTTACTGTTTTGTTAATTTTGTGTTAGATTTGGTTTTTATCCATGCCACTATGGGACACCCCTGCCAAAGGGGATCATTGTTGAGCAAAAACCTAAAAATAAAAACAGGTATTTTGTCAACAGAGTAATCAAAATTAATCTTCACAGCCAAAATGTGTTTTGTTAACAATTTATTTATATTATAGTTATATGGTAGATTCAGTTTTTATAAACTGCTGCCATAGGGGGATCATAGCTGAGAGAAAAACTAAAAACAGGCATTTTGTCAACAAAGTTTTGTTAGTTTTGGCTAGCTTTCCTAACACCTCTAAATCTTAACAAAACTTTAGAGCCTAAATGAGTTTTGTTACCTTTTTGTTATTTTTATGTTAGATTCATTTTTTTCCACATCACTCAGGCACCACTGCCAAACAGGGGATCCTAGCTGAGATGTATACTAAAATTAAAAATAGGCATTTTCTTAACAGAGTTGTGTTACTTTTGCCCTCTAAATCTTTTTTGGATATATTTCTCAACATCTCAAATACATTTAAGAGCAGAAATCTTTAGATCTGAAAGAAGTTACTTTTTTGTTAGTTTCATGTTAGATTGAGTTTTTATTACTTTCAGGAAAAATGTCTTTACTGCCCTTTGTTTTGTTTTAAGACCTATTTGGTGGGAAAGCTGTAATTTAGGTGGATTTAACATTAACTTAGTTGTAAATCTATTAGGTCTCTGCATGCTGAATCTGGGAAATTACACCACGCATGCTAGTCACAGCCTTCAGCTGAATTAAAAGCCAGGTTGTCAGTAACAACACAGAAAGGTCAACAGGAGGCGGTTGTTTGAGGTTGACTACCTTATTTCCCTCTTCTGAAAGGCCACAGGCAGACTGTGAGGCAGAGGTTAAGGCACAGAGGGAGGAAGGAGGAAACTTGAGTGACATACATGCATTTGTAGATGTTATGAAATGCAAACGTCGCCTTCTTCCTCTGCAGCTTCTCAAATTAAAGTGTTGTGTGACTGAGGAACTTATAGAATCAAAAAGGGAAATGAGATTGTTAGAGCACAGGGCAGTGAATCACACATAGATGAAAAAAACAAATGTACAATCTCATCCTATATATTGACAAATATATAGCAAATAAAAAGCATTTATTGATTAATATGATAATTTACTGCCATTACAAGATCAAGCTCCATATTTGCCATAAATATCCAATAAAAATGGGAAGTATTTAGGAAGGTACGGTGTACATTTTATGTTTAATTTGCCTGTTGTGATCCATGACATTTGTTCACCTGGAGGAAGTCTCTCTTTCTCTGTCTTTTTCTCATGCTCAGGCTGTGAGTTGTGGTTCTTTGCATTGTTATCATTGCTGTCATCTCTAACAATGAAAAACAGTGTGTGTTCAAGAGATGGGGGAGGAGCAGACACAGAGAACGACACAGGAAAAGAGGGAAAGAACAGCCAGCTGCCGAGCATCAGAGAAAAGAAAAACGAGAGTGATCGAATACAAAGAGAGAATACGTTAGACTGGGTCGGCTGAACTGGAGGATGTGGAGGGATTAAGCAAAGCAAAGGCCTGAGTAGAAAACACCTCAAACTGCTCATTGTGAAGAACTGGCAAAAAAAAGTTATGGGTTTTGGTTTAAAAACAGAAAAATGTAAATTTCCACAGCCCTTATTTACTTTTATAATGTTTACTGTTATAATCTATCATCGCCATTGAATTGCATACATTCAGTTGTCCTTGGAGTAATAATGAACAACTAACTGTATGCAGATCATATCAGCTGTATCACTCAGCCTCTCAACAGCAGATAATGACCTCTTTAATGTGACATATTTAAGCAATTATCAGTCCATTCAGTCAAACAAGGCAGGCTGGCAGAGAGTCCGCAGATTTAAATGAAAGTAACAAAAGTTTGAGACCGCACCCACACTGGGTTTGGGCATGTTGAGCACACATGTGAACATCTAATGAAGACCCTCTAACGACAGAGAACGCTGCTCCCAGTTTCATCTGAGTCTTTATCATTGGACATAGCACTGATTGGCTCCATCTGAGTTCCACCAGGGAATCTGAGGCAAAGCAGGAAGGTCTAATGCCATTTTTTTCTCTCTCTCTTTGCAATGTGAACTTTGTGCCACTCTGTTTGTCAGTCTGCAGGAATGATCAGAAGAGAATAAGCCGACGATAAGATATTTTGCTGAATCAGTGATTGTGTTTTTATTTGCTGTACAGCTGTGATTTTCTTCCAAATTTTAAATATGTCGGCAACATGTGCTGACACCCATCATTATTGATTTTTAAAGAGTGCCAGTTAGCTCAACATTTCGACAGAATGTTGTTCCTGTAACATCAGATTTAACTATTCGTTTCAACCAATGTTTTGGTGGCATTGGCACATTTCTTAGGCTTTGAGCTGTCATGTCCACTGAATGCGTATGTGCAATGCTTCAAATGCTTTAATTAAATGCTTTCAGATGTCTCAATTGTCAGGAAGGCTAATAAATGGAAAGGTAAAGTGTCGTTTCTTTTGTCAAGTTGCAGAAAATAAATTCACACCTTATGTCTGGTAAAAAACTGACATTTGTTCTCACATCCTCATTTTGCAAGAGCTGTGTCAAGTTTTCAACGGTTCATGTTTGGATTGAAACTTTTCACACTTGCTGCATGATGCTTTTAGGATTGTATGAGATTGTCTGTACTAATCAGTAGTGTCTTTGTAATGACCTTATTGTTTTGTATTTTTAATTTCCTTCATAGTATTACTCTAGAATGTTCAGAATATGCTGCAATGTTTGCGCAGTATTATTACAGTTATTTTATTTTTGGTTATTTACAGCAGAAGAAGTGAAAGCTTGAGACCCTGTAAATCTATTTTCTTTTCTTAATTAGATTCTTACTCTGAGCAATGGAGGCCCACATGAACACAACATTTTTCAGGCAAAGTTAGAACAGTTTTGGTTGTTTAAATTTTGAGATTTCTGTATTTGTGTTTTTGTCTGTGCTCTCACTGGCTGTAAGTGGGTGGGGCTCAGAAAGAAAAATGTGATGTCACACATTTCTATACACAGAATATTTAAATAAAAAAATTGATGACAGTCGTGGCATTGTTTGTTCACATCAGTCTGGTTCCAGACCTCTGAATCGCCGCCCACATCTCAGATTTGTTCAGTGATTCAAATAGGTCTGGTGTTGTGCCCACTGAGGGCTTGAAAAACAATTGACCAATCAGAGTTTAGTAGGCGGGATAGCTAGCTGGCAACCTAGCTACCCTGATGACAAATGGCAATGAGCGCTGATGAGCTTGATAACAAGTTAACAACATGAACACAATGTCAGGCCAAATGAATAAAGTGAAACAAAATGGCAATTACCAGACTGTCAATCAAATCTGATCAAATCACACCCACAAATTTTGAGTTTTTGAGTGTTAACTAAATAATTGTTAAATAATACCCAAGAATGTATTTTTCATTTAATTTTCATTGTTGATTATTTAGTGACTAATATTCAAAGTTGTAGAGAAAAACGTACAACTTGAAATTGAGTTTTCAGGGGCTTTAAAGGTTTCTATTAGAGCCTGTACTGAGACAAAGATCATGTCTTCTGTAGTTGCATTGTTTCTATGTACTGAATAACAAATACTACATGAAGAGGGAGACACTTGGATGCATTATAGTAAGAGGGAGTAGGAGCAGAAAGCTGAACAAACAAGGTGAATAAGTAATAATAAGTAATAACAATAATAAGTAGCCTAAAGTACTTTTTAGTACTCTGGTTTAATTTTTCCCCCCACAATGTTTTTATTTACATTTTTAACACATGAAATACAGCCTTTTCATTTTACATTTTATATGTATATATATATATATATATATATATATATATCTATATATATATATATATATATACTCTCTATATATAAAATGTAAATAAAAATATATATATATTCACTTTAAACCTAAATCCTTAACATAATTAATGAAGGGCCTCCAAATGTTCTCAAATGATGTATGCTGTTTAGCCTTTAATATGTAAGTTATCCTTTCTAATGGAAGACTTGATAACATCTGTCTTATCCATTGAGTAGTGCTTGGTCTGTGAATATAAATGCTCGTTCATTTTTACTATAATTATGTTTCTCTGGATATAAGCCCAGATTTGTTTTGAAATAATATTCTAGATTATAACTCTTGCCTCTTCCCAGAACGTTTTAATCTTTTTGCATTGCAAGATACACTGACTTAATGTTGCACTAGTTTCCGTACACTTATTGGTTAATTGATACAATATTTTAGCGTTTGAACCAAGCCCACCTGACACATGCCACACTCACGTGACAGTAGGTGGAAGTAGATGTTTTTGATGTGCATCTCCAACAAACCCAAAGAAGAAGAAGAAGCAAAAGGTGGTTGTGGAATATTTGAAGGAGATAGGATTATATCTTAAAATTGAGTATGTGTTTTTTCTTCAATTATTATTAATACTTTTATTTAATTATTGTGTTTACCTAACGAAGTAAAGTAATCCTACATACTCCGGTACAGTAGGTGGCGGTATGCAGTATGTGAGTAACGGTTGCAACCCGCCATAAAAGCAAAAGAAGAAGAAGAAGCAGTCGAAAATCCAGTGCATTCTGGGATATGAAATGAACCACAATGGCGGTTAAACAACAAGCATATCATGCTCTTACAGTGACATGTTTACTTTCAGCACTTCTGCTCCAAACTTGTCGGACTTTTGCCGAAGAATTGAAGTGGGATGAGAATGGCTACGTTTTGTACTGCCCGTGCATGGGTAATGAATTCTTTGTAGCTGATACTTTTGCATTCTGTTGTATGTAAAGAACAGAGCTAGCGAATCCAAAACTTCGCCCATTCATAAGTTGAGAGTGGCAAGAGAGGTACATATCGTTTTAATATGAACCCAGACCAATGTTAAACTCTGCTGGGAGCCATTCTTCAGTTTAACATACTGTCCGTAACATTTCAACTTCGAGAACATTTGAACACTTACCGCCAGAGCAGTAAGTTAGCTAGCTAGCAGCTAATTTAGTGGAGTTTAGGACAAATTGGGGCTTGAGTAAGTGTAATAATGACTAGCTACAGCGGTTGCAACACTGTTAGAAAATCACTCATAAAACATAGTGCATGATATACGGAAGTACCCAACATTTCCCTCCAGAGTATAAAGTTTACTGTTGAAAATGGGAGTGTAAAGTGCCCAATGTTATTGTTTAGGTCGCTTTGGAAACCAGGCAGACCACTTCCTGGGATCTCTGGGCTTTGCAAAGATGTTGAACCGAACCCTGGCAGTCCCTCCCTGGATAGTGTACCGCCACCACACACCCCCTTACACCAATGTGAGTACAGCCAGTGAGGTATGAGCAATTGTCACTGACAACCGGTCACTGGCTGCAGTCACACAAATGTAATTATTTGTAATGTAGATAGATAGATGGATGAAGTTACAGTGTCACAGCAGCCAATTCACATAAACCACAAAAACAAATAAAGTACATAAGAAACAAATACAATGAAAGAAAAATACAATCACTATAAAATAACATGAAATAGAATAAAATACAAACTGAGACTAAAGATAGGACCATAATATTATTTCTAATATGTATTGTATTTACACAGTACAATGATACTGTCCAGTAATGTATATGAGTGCACATCAAGTAGATGTTGCTTAAAGCTGTATAGCAAGGTGCAGGATTGCTCTTGAACATTAAAAAGAATTGACGGTACATTGAACACATGTATAATGTATGAATCATTTATGCTGTCTATATGCAGATGGTTATCTTGCGGGTCTGATAAGTGCAAAACAATAACAGGCAGTATTGGAAAGATTGTAATATAATAGATGTCATGAATGAATGTAATAAATAAATATAAGTCCAGGTGACCAGAGGAGCTCCTGTCCTGACATACAGGGGACTCTATACAAAGTGATGGCAGCTGGTAATAACTTGTTCTATGGAACTATGTTCCATGTAATTACTGGTTCTGGAAGTTATCAGTATTTGCCTTATCAGTAGGCCTTTTTAACAACAGATGTGTTGTCATACCAGGAAAAGCACTGGCGTAAATAATAACATCAGTGAGCCATGCCAGTGAGCCTGCATGCACAGTACCAAGGCCTAGGAAAGGGAAGTCGGAAAGTTTTAAGAGACGGACTAACACAATAGGCGTTTTCGGACCACACAGTTCTGGGGACTCCCTGAGAGGAACTGCCCGCTGGGGTGCTCCCCCATACCTTCAAGGGCTTTTTTTCTGTTTGAATTCGCACCGCCAATAGGAATGCTGAAGTGATGTAAGCCGGCTGGCGGTTGGTATAGCAACGTCACTCACAATGTCACACGCAAGATTTTTATATTTTGCTTTGACAAGTCAAAATCGCGTTGTATTTCTCCATCGCATATACGCTCAATGAGGCTTGGACTTCACTGTCGGTCCATTTGTCCATGTTTTGGTCCATTTTTTAAGGCTACCGTTACGAGCTGTTACACAGGTTTTTAAAGATGCAGGTGCTGCATTGGCTCATGTGTTCAACCAATCACCGTACACTTACGAACAGTCCCTCAGAACAGTGTTCTAAGAACTACGATCGTTCCCAGTTCTTGCAGTGTGGACACAATAAAAAGGGGAGTGGTCCTCAAACTGTTCTTAGATCTACAAAAAAGTTCCTCCGGTCCAGAAACACCTAATGTTGGTTCTGGTCTTTTCATGGGATTTGTATACAATAACAACAATTTGAAATATCACCATTCTTATCCTTTAAACCTGAATTGGACAGTGCTGTTTTATTTTTTCTACTCTATTCAGGCCCATGTTCCCTACAGTGAGTTCTTCCAGCTGGAGGCCTTGTCTGCCTACCACCGTGTGGTCAGTTTGGAGGACTTCATGGAGAAGCTGGCCCCCAAATACTGGCCCTCAGGACAGAGGAAAGCCTACTGCTTTGAGACTGCTGCACAGCGGAGTGCAGACAAGAAATCCTGCCCTATGAAGGTGATTGGTGAGCTGAGTTTCAGCTTGCTACAATGAAGTATGATTGTCTGATGATATTGGTTGGTTCTCTCAGATAGTCTACTAATGTATTATTTCTATTTCCTGAAAGATTTGAAATAGGAAGTAAAGGTGAAAGTAAGGAGTAAAGCACTCAGCCTCTTCATCTATAAATGATGGTGATTGCGAGTGAAAAGGGTGATGGTGAAATGCTGCCCTCTGGTGGCCAACAGACCACCAATTATGAACCACAAACTCACAATTATGATCCTATTGTTACTTTTTAATTGTTCTGACCTGGGCGGCTGGTTCTGATTCACTTTCAGGATGGGAACCCATTTGGTCCATTCTGGGAATACGTCGGTGTGGAATTTGACCAGTCTGTCTTGTTTGGTGGTATTTCTTTCAGTGCCTACCACCAACCTCAGTGGATGAAGAAGTGAGTACATGTTTGAGCAGCCTCAATGTGCCGCAGACACATTTGGGATTAACAAAGATGATATAAAACATAAAAAATACCATGTCTTCATAAGGAACATCGCTAGCCTTAAACACAATGATTGACTGACTGAGGAGGTTTTCATTTTCTTTTTATTTGTAATGACAAAGGTAGTGCCTCCTATGAAGCTGTTAACAGGCAGATTCTCCTCATGCTCCCCCTGTTGGAATAGGTTCCCTCCCTCTGAGCACCCTGTCCTGGCACTGCCTGGGGCTCCTGCTCAGTTCCCAGTGACAGAGGAGCATGTGGGCCTGCAGCGCTACGTGGTGTGGTCAGACAACATGGTAAAGGAGGGAGAAGAGCACATTGCTACCCTGCTGACCAGGCCATACGTTAGCATTCACCTGAGGATTGGCATTGACTGGGTGAGATGCTTCGCAACATATGAACTGGGGTTCAGTCACAGAAGGGTTGTCTTCTCTCTCTTCTCTGTTTTTCATTTTCTCACATGCTCACATACAGACAATCACATACCTGTTCACACATAGATATCAGTGACATCACATTTCTATTTCCACCAGGAAACGAAATCAGCTCAGTCACTCAGTTCAGATCTGTATAGCTGCAATTTATCAGACAAATCCCACCAGTTGTTTAGCAGTATCTACTTCATAATGTGAAGCATGCATTGTGTTATTGTGAAAATAATCTTCTCAAAGTTTACCTTTGATTGCTCATGTCAACTTGTGGTTGAAAGTGTCATTTGTGCTTTGGAGGTGTATGCTATTATACTATTGCACGTTGCCTACATAAAAGTAGATCTTTTAAAGGATAAAGCCGGTGATATTCCATATTTTTCTTATTGTCAACAAATCCCATGAAAAAATCAAAACCAACAATGTGTTAGTCCGTCTCACTACTTTCTGACTTCCTATCTGTGGCTCTCAGCTCCAAGCCCAGACGTAAATCTTTAAAAATACCTCACACCTCATTTCAGCTGGACACTAGTTTTTAATCAAACAAATAGGAGGAAAGAGTGCATTTGTTGGGGACTATTTTCATTAGTGGATGTGCTCTAGTGAGTATTTGGGGCAGCAGGATGGTGTATGTGGGACTGAGTAAAAATAAACTACAGTGTGTGTGTTCATGGTGATGAAGGAACATGTCACCCAGTGTAATGTGGCTCATCGATGTGTTTTTATGTTAATCTTATTAATAGACAACAATGGAGCTCTATGGCACAGAGGAATAACAGACATAGAACAATACTTTAAGTCACAATTCAGAACCATGGTAGATTTTGGGTGACATTTACACCTTTACAGTCTGTGGGAATGTACAGTGTAGTAGCAGGTTGCTTGTCATCATCTAAATCTTTTCTTTTAATCCACCCTTACAGCAAAATGCCTGCAAAATGCTTAAGAGTGGCGATGCAGGGCCTCACTTCATGGCCTCTCCTCAGTGTGTCGGCTACAACCGCCAGACAGCCTTGCCTCTCACCATGAACATGTGCCTCCCTGACCTTACAGAGATCCGCAGGGCTGTCAAGCTGTGGGTGAAGAAGTCCTCTGCCCGCTCTGTCTACATCGCCACTGACTCAGAATCCCACAGCAGGGATATTGAAAAGCTCTTTAAGGGCAAGGTGTGTTTTTGAAGCTTGTGTAATGCATTCACATGCCCCCTTGTATTTCTGTCATGTGTGACCTGAATGTAACCTGAACTGACAAGCTACATTTTGACTGTAGCATCATTTGGAAAACAGGTTCTTTACATTGTTTACATACGCACTTTAGTGGTAAACATGCCTTAACCCACAGTCAGAATCCAGCCCGTCATGTATACTGTACATGTAATTTGTCTGATATGGAAATTTTACTGGCCAGTTTTTCACACCAGGCATTTTTAGACTAGTCAAGAATTGAGAAATACTCTCAATTGGTTACTTGTTCAGTATTGTATTTCCCCACCTGGTTGTTTATTTGTGTATTTCATTCTGTTTTTCAGGTGAAAGTGGTGAGTCTTCAGCCAGACTCGGCCCAAATGGACCTGTACATTTTAGGTCGAGCTGACCACTTCATCGGCAACTGCGTCTCCTCTTTTTCTGCTTTTGTGAAGAGAGAACGGGACATTCATGGCCTTCCATCCTCCTATTTTGGCATGGACAGGCCTGGGAAATTAAATCACAAGGAAGAACTCTGAGCACAAGGCTCACGTGGTCGTCCTCTGGGCGCTAATGCTGGATGACTGTCATGAGGAGGCGAGAGAGCATGTGGAAGGCAGAAAATATTTATATGTGACGTGATGGTTCATAGTGTGTGAAGCCTGGTCTGATTTTAGAATGGGTTTTAATCTGTGAGAAAGGAGGAAGGGCTTATAAGATAGGATGTAGCAGGTCAGTAGTGTAATGTCTGAAATATTATGACATGAACACTGCTGCTACCAAGAAACACTTTATTTTTGTCTGTTCCCTGTTTGAAAATCCACTATTTGTATGTTCCCTCTAAAGATCTGGCTTCTACCTGCCTTTGTTCACTATACTTTTGACCTGTCCTCGCTGCCCTCCATTCCAATGAGAGCACAGTAACTGATCCTCCTGTACATACTCATTATAGGGAGGAAAAGGGAGACAGGCTTTCCACCTCTCAATTTACCTGGACCAAAAACTGATGAAATGTGGGGAACTCTGTACTGAATGTTGTGGGGACAGTATTATTATTCAGAGAATGTGAAAATATGTTTCAGGGATGTTTTGGGGAGACAAAAGAGTTGATTTGCACTGGTTGAATTGATTAAATGCAAGTGGGGGTGTGTGGCAAGCTAATTGTGTGAAAGCAGTGAATGCAATGATTTTGAAGTTAAATGTTTTCTAGAATATTTTTCACCAATAAAGTGATGCACACTAATTTTTAAAGAACCAGCAGCCTCAGTCTGTTTATCTCCCCCACTGGAAGCTTAGCTGTGAGTACAGTTGAATCAGCTGATATACTAAGCTATGTTGGACAAGCTTGTTGAAACTTGGTTGCCAGATATGCCAGGATACTTTGAATTTGTATTCTTCATAGTGCAAGTATGTGGGCTTGCAATCTCGTTATTCACAGTTGGATACATATATAATTTTGCGACTGTATTATTAAATGTAATACTCAGAATGACAATATTTATATGGGTTAATATGTTTTCACACGTACTTCTTTGGGGGGGATGTAGCGCTCGAATCTGGCAACTCCGTTACCCGGACCGTTGCGGGGATGAGCAGCGGCTAATGGCTGACTGGGAGTTCGGGATTAGCAAACGTTCGCCACTGGTAAATATATAACGACGTGTCTGTGTGTCTGGTGGAAAGCGGTGTGTGTATTGTATGTGTTTCATGTGTCTAATGTGCTTTTATTATTTTTTGGTATGGCGATATGTTCATTTATACCCTCGCTACCAGCGTTAGCCAGGTAAAGCTAACAGACTTGTAGCTGAGGTTACCACTGTGTTTGTAGTTGCTAGGCCGGTCTTGTGGTCTCGTCATGGGCTACATTTTGCATAAGCTAACGTTGGTTAGCTGGCCCGCTACTTTGACGAATCGTTGCTAACATTAACTGAGCAACTATCGTAAAACCCACGGTTTATCAACACGCTACGGCTGGCAGGGTGCTCCCAACGGCTGTCACTGACAATCGTTAGTATATCGTTGCCGGTTAACAGGCTAAATTTAGTTAGTTAGCTAAACCGAGGTAATGGCACCGGTGTATTACCTAACAGTTAGGACAGTTAAATTCTGCTCCTCACTGTTGTCACGTAACGCTATGTGACAACGGTTATTCATTTTGGCCAACTAAATGTAACCTCATCAGTTATCAGACGTGCTGTTGTGTGTTTTGTGATTGGAAAAATCTTATTACGCTCAACTCCACGTAAAAGAAGTTATCAAGATCAAGGGAGGTGAACTGCAGTACAGGTGTCAGTGTAAGGATACCTGTATCATTGCTAAAGTCTGTCAGTAGCTTTGTGTTACATTGAGCTTAAATTAGTGTTAGAGTTTGTGTGCAAAAATGTGCGTGAAGGATTTACCATCAAGATTGTGTGATTGTTTCACCATGACAATTGCCATTGCAGGTTGGTACTAATCGGTGAATGTGTCTTCTCCAGCAGGTTCTGATGTGGGCATTTGTATTGGTGAACTGTTCCTGAAGCTGCACTTGGAAGACAGAGCATACAAAGTGCCAGCCGCGTTGGTTGGCAGCTGCTCTGCAACATGTCCAAGAGCAAGAGCTCAGAGTCGGTCAAGGTGGTGGTCCGTTGTCGCCCTATGAATGAAAAAGAGCGGGCAGCCAAGTTTGAAAGGGTGGTCTCTGTTGATGTCAAATTAGGCCAAATTATTGTCAGGAACCCCAGGGAGGCTTCAGCCAATGAACCCCCCAAAGTCTTCACTTTTGATTCAGTCTACGACTCAAACTCCAAACAGATAGATCTGTATGATGAAACCTTCAGGCCCCTGGTGGATTCAGTTCTTCTTGGGTTCAATGGAACAATTTTCGCCTATGGGCAGACGGGTACAGGGAAAACGTACACTATGGAGGGGGTGAGAAATGATCCAGAGAGGAGAGGGGTGATCCCTAACTCCTTTGAGCACATCTTCACTCACATTTCACGGTCCCAGAATCAGCAGTACCTGGTGAGGGCATCATATCTAGAAATTTACCAAGAGGAGATCAGAGACTTGCTCTCCAAGGACCAGTCACGTCGTCTTGAGCTTAGGGAGAGGCCCGACACAGGTGTGTATGTTAAAGACCTTTCATCATTTGTCACCAAGAGTGTGCGGGAGATCGAACATGTCATGAATGTGGGCAACCAGAATCGTTCAGTGGGTGCCACTAACATGAACGAACACAGTTCCCGTTCTCACGCCATCTTTGTCATCACCGTTGAGTGCAGTGAGTTGGGTGTGGATGGGGAGAACCATATCAGAGTTGGCAAACTGAACCTGGTAGATTTAGCTGGTAGTGAAAGGCAGACCAAGACTGGCGCTCAGGGGGAGAGGCTTAAAGAAGCCACAAAGATCAACCTGTCGCTTTCTGCCCTGGGGAATGTCATATCAGCTCTGGTGGATGGCAGGAGCAGCCACATCCCCTACCGAGATTCCAAACTCACCCGTCTGCTGCAGGACTCTCTGGGGGGCAATGCCCGCACTGTCATGGTTGCCAACATTGGCCCGGCATCCTACAATTTGGAGGAGACCTTGACAACGCTGCGCTACTCCAACAGGGCTAAGAACATCAAGAATAAACCACGTATCAATGAGGACCCCAAGGATGCCCTGCTCAGGGAGTTCCAGGAGGAGATTGCAAGGCTGAAGGCACAGCTGCAAAAGCGCTCAGGGAAGAAGAAAAAGAGGAGGCATAGGAGGAGGGCCGGGGAAGGGAGTGATGGTGAGGATCTGGAAGAAGGAGAGACAGAGGACGATGATGAAGACGTGGAAGACAAAGGGAATTACTGGCGGGAGCAGCAGGAGAAGCTGGAGAGAGAGAGAAAGGCTATCATGGAGGATCACAGTCTGGTGGCTGAGGAGAAAGTTCGGCTACTTAAAGAGAAAGAAAAGAAAATGGAAGATTTGAAGAGGGAGAGGGAAGCGGGAGAGATGCTCTCAGCCAAAGTGAAGGTAAGCTGGGTTTTTTTCTGTACATCCAGTATGTATCTGATTGAGAAGAGAAGGTATAGTACAGGCTGAAATTTCAGATTTTGTTTCATTGGATTCAACATTGTTCCCTCAAATGCACTAACAAGCCAGTGGATCTTCTCATAAGTCAATGGACCATGTTATTCTGTTCAAATTTTCATGCAGCCCAGCTGGTGAAATGTTTTGGAGTCAGGTGCAACTGCTTTTCTCCCCCATGTGCCTTGAAGTGGTTTCATCATTCTTCTTTTTTCTTTCCTTCTCCATCCAGGCGATGGAGAGTAAGCTCCTTGTAGGGGGGAAGAACATTGTGGATCACACCAATGAGCAACAGAAAATGCTGGAGCTGAAGAGGCAGGAAATCGCTGAACAGGTATACCAAATATCTGAAACATGAACCCTACTCTTAATTAGAGTAATTGTTTGAAGGTCACAAGTCAACAAAAACGTGACCACAGGTTACAGGATAGTTGTTTTGAATGTAGACGTTTGTTACGATTTGCCTGTCCCAGATACATTTCTTAGATCTGAGATAAATACCCTCAAGTCAGCATGGAATCCATGCTTGTTCCCGTCACGAAGGTTCTCCTAGTTCGAGCGGTTCGAGGGACGTAAGCTGTGTCTCAATTCAACTGTGTTCGATTTGTGACACCACTATGGTGTCATAATTCACACTACCAAGTAAGTACATAGCGTACACAGTGTACTAAATGGAAGTGTACTAATGGAAGTCTCCGAATTGAGACACAGCAAATGTTTTCAACCCGTCATGAGCTGTGCCAGATGCTATGACAGGTTTAAACATGTTTGATTTTATCGTAGTCCAAAACCAGGGCCTTTTTAAAATAGCGCAGTGCACGGCCACTAATTATATTAATGCAATAAGAGTCATTAAATGAGCTTCATGGGAAATGAAAAGGAGATGGAGGGACATAATAAAGACACATAAAAAGACATAATCTACAGTCACTGCTACCTTTGGAGAGAGAGCGAGAGGGAGGAGGTCCAGCAGTTCAGAGTGGTAGAGGTGGAGATGGTGTTGTCACAGCTGATGTTTCAGTGAAACACCGAGGTAAATGCAGTAACAAAATATCAAGAGAGTGCACTTGCAGCCTGTAGTGCTATTACATTACAACTGAATGTCAAGTTCACAGCTCCAGACCCTTCACTTGCTTTTACAGTCAGACTGAGGACATTAAAACTGTAACTGAGATTTCCGTACTTTGAAGGTTAAGTCATGATTCTTTTCTCCACCACAGCCTTCCTCGTGGCTTGTGTAAAGCCCATCTGTGCTCTTTTTACGCCTGTTCCTTTTGTTTGATACACACGCATGATCAATCAGTGACTTCTGTTTAGCATCATTACACACAGTGCATTGTGGTTTAAACTTACGAATGTACGTTTGTGTGCGTCTGCTTCTAGAAACGGCGAGAGCGAGAGATGCAGCAGCAGGTGGAGAGTCGTGACGAGGAGACTCTGGAGCTGAAGGAGACCTACAGCTCTCTGCAGCAGGAGGTCGACATCAAAACCAAGAAGCTGAAAAAGGTAGCAGCTGCAGCCTTGGCTGGTCTAAGTAATGACTGTCCCTCCTGTCCTCCATCCACGCATTTTCTGCATGCGTTTCCAGTCCTGGCCGCTGTAACCAGTGAATATAATATTTATACTTAGAAATACACTGCTAGCATAAATATGCGTTTGATCATTTGTGAAAGCATAGGTACAACACGACTATTTAATTTGGGAAGTCTGATGTAAGTAGGTCAGGTACTATTTCAAATCAGGTAAGAACACACTATTGGCTAATGTCTACTTGTAGAGTCCATTATTCCTCATGACAGTCAGGTGTCTAAGCCAATTTCTAAGCCTGAGTATTGTAAAAGTCCTTTTCATCATAGTAGCCCTGGTTTCCTCCCTTCTCCTCTGTCCGTCCTCTAGCTGTTTGACAAGCTGCAGGCAGTGAAGGCAGAAATCCAGGACATCCAGGAGGCACACATCGAGGAGCGCCAGGAGCTGGAACAGACCCAGAATGAGCTCACCCGGGACCTCAAACTCAAGTATGGAACCTGCATATCATACTGTTGGCATTGATCAATATTCTATCATTATGAACACCATCTGCCCTGGCAGAGGAGGGAACATATACTGTAACGATGTCCAAACTGCATCTGATTTCATGCTGTCAGACTTAAACCCAGACACAATGGAATAATTCAGGTTTTTACCTACTTTTATGGAGAGGGATTGGCAATGAAAATTATCTTTGCATTACACTGTGTATGCTAACATAATGCTTAAATAATGCATAAGAAGAAGAAAATGGTTTTCATGTTGTACTGTTGCATTCTTAAGACCAGTTCAGACCAAAGATTCGCGACGAGACGAGTTGAAACTTGCAACTACGGTACTTGCAATGCGTCGGTATGCAACGTTCTGAAACCTGCCAGTTTACGCCAAAGTGACTAGACGAGACGGCATATCGTTTCCATAACAACAACTCTTTGTACTTCTGTTGTAACTGCCAGCTTTTCAGGCGGTTTTTGCAGCTGAATATAATTTGTAGCATCTTAAAATATGAATGAGGATAGTGGTAGTGAGTTACTTGCTACAGCATTTTTAGTATTGATGAAACGGCAAAAACATAAAAAAAACGAGAGGGAATTTGGAGCCGTATATATATATATATATATATATATATATATATCTCCAAAACTATGCGTAATACTACGCACAGCTGTAACAGCGAAGATACTTTCATTAACTCACCGGGATTTAACTGTGAGCTTTTCTGACACCAGTGAGCTGTTCTGAAAGATTCACAGTTTATACAGCGACATCATGAATAGCAGCGGAACTGCAGAGTCAGAATGTATTATTGCGCCGCAGAATTACAACCGGCACCAGTAACCAGAGACCCCCTCAAATGATTTTGCCGTCTTCAGGGGTCCTAGTTGTTAATTAGGGGGTCCGAGACCCCCCGTATTTCGCACACTGGTGTCACGTCTAATCAGCAGAGAAAACACTAACTATTGAGACAGCATTTCACCAGGGGAACGGCTGATGATAACGCTGCGCTTCTTGGCGACAGGTGAGCTATAGCCCATAGATAAAAGAAGTTACATGACTGACTGTTTTACAAGAGAAAAGAGGGCAGATTCAACAATTGAACAAAATTAAAAGTATCCTCCTGACTCTGCCATAACAACTGTAGACTATTTTTCTTGCTCTTACTTTTTCATTGTCATTTAGTACATTATTTCATTACTGTATTAATAATCAGTGTAATAAGAAAGCAGGCTATACTTAATTGATGAGAAAGCTATAACAACCCGAGTGCTTGTAATTGCTGATTGGCTGTTGAAACAAGTGACGTACCTTACGTTCTAAAACCAGCCACTGGCGATTTGACAAGCTGAGTCGCAAGCGACGCCATCAGCCGGCTTGAGTCGAGCTGAGATGAGCCAGTTCACACCGCTGCAACTTTTCCCTGCGACGTTCTAAACGGTTTCGTCTCGTCGCGAATCTTTGGTCTGAACTGGCCTTTAGGATCTAGTCAGACTGAATGTATCTATGTGTTATTATAATATTAATGTGAAATATTATTTCTAAATCACAGCCTCGAATCAGTAGACTTCCTGCTTTAGTGTAATAAATAACCAGGACAACAGTCACAAGACTGAACTGGTATGTTTGTGTTTATATTTATCCGATCTCATCTGACCATGTCTGCTTGCCTGTCTGTGTATCTGTTACTGCCTCTGTCTAATTGCTTGTGTGTTCGTCTTTCAGGCATCTGATCATTGAGAACTTCATTCCCTTAGAGGAGAAGAACAAAATAGTCAACAGGGCTTACTTTGATGAGGAGGATGAATACTGGAAAACGAAGCCCATCACACGTATAGAGGAGTAAGTTACAGAATAATAACATGCTTTTTTGTACATTTTTCATCTGGTTAGAAAGTGCTCCAACTTAAGCATACATGTAAAAGCTTTTAAAATGAGGATAAACTGTGTGTATAATCAATAAAATATTTATGGGTATAAATCAAATGCTTAGAGGTGAAGTGTAGTATGATTTGTAGCAGTATTGTTTAATGTGTGTTTATAATGTTATGTCTTAATACATGAGGGCCAGCAGGGGAATCAAATCTGCACCATTTGTCCCTCGCTTCCCCCATTAAAATATGTACTCCCTTCATTTCTGCAAGGCCATTCCCTGCCAGCAGGCTAGGTGGAGGGCATAGTTGTGTGTAGATGTATGGAGATGGGGGACAATGCACATTACATTCAGTTTTCTGTAGAGATGCCCCGATCTATCGGATCGGTATTGACACAGATATTGACCATATTGCGTGGCTCAGCAGCCAGTTTGGTAAGCATACACTGATTCATCACGCTACTGTTGACACGGATATTTACAGGTTTTAGTAGCATTTATAAACTACTCAGTACTGTGTTAAGTGTCCTTTCCTCTGTAATGACAGAACACCTGATTGCTTTATTGTGTGATACATTAAGACAGGTGTCAAACAGCAAATCTTCTCATGATATACCCTGTATACACTGTCTCACTCTGTGTGTCTGCTTCAGTGACCATCAGATGATGACCAGGCCTTTGTCTGCGGTCGGCTACAGGAGGCCTCTCAGTCACCATGCTCGCATGGCCATGATGATGAAGCCTGACATGAGATACAAGGTAAGCTTCTTCAATGATGAATGTATTCACACATAAACCTCCAGGTGACTGCTCTCTGTACATAATCAACAAATGTACCTGGACTGACTTGATGAGTGTACTTCTCTTCCGTTCAACCCAGGCTGAAAACATCATGATGCTGGACATGGACCTGCCGGCTCGGACCACGAAAGAGTATCAGGAGCCGGTTATCGCCCCAAAGGTGGCGGCAGCTCTGGAGGACGCTCTTAGGGATGAGGATGAGATCCAGGTAGATGCCTCGGGCTTTCACAGCAGCTTGGGACCAACCCCACCCGCCAGCACCAGCGGCAGCCTCAAGAAACCAAAGTCTGGGTAAGGCAAACTCTAAGTCTCTCTCCTGTAGCTCTCCTTCAGCTGTCAGGACCACGAGTTATATTAATTTTAAAGTGGTATATACTGTGGTTAGGCTGGTGCTTGCATTATTTGCGTTTGGTCCAGAAGCAAAGAAATCACAGAAAGTGTAAATTAAACCTCAAATTTGTGTAGGCTCATAACCTTTTTCTGTCATTCCCACAATCCTTTTAATCCTCTGTCATTGCTTTCTGCCACTCAGTCGACCAAGAACAGGCAAGAAGTCGAGTACCCCGACCTCTCCATTCAGCCCCTCCAGTCCAGGCTCCCCGCTTTACCCACAATCCCGCGGCCTGGTGCCCAAGTGACAGCTTCTGCCACACATATTACCACCAACCTCTCTTGTGCACCTTGCCACTTTGGGACTCGACTTTGAGAAAATGGGAAATTTGTTTTGTCCGAGTCGTTTTTTTGTGAAGGTGACAGAATCTTGGATTCTGCAAACGACAGAGGAAACTTTTAAGACTAATGCTGCTTTGTAGGTTTTAACTGTAACCACTCCACTATTATCTGTTGACACGAGCTTGTCATCTTGGAGATTTGAAACCCCTCATCCTGAGAGTGGGTCAGTACAACACCAGGACAGCAGCCACGCATGAAGCCTCACATCACTACACTGCTGTTACCTTCCCCTACATTTGCCACTGATGTCTTATATATACTGTATGTCATAATGATCTTAATGTACAGACTATACCGATGGACTGCAGTATCCTCAATGCACTTCTTCTTCCTATCTTCCCAGATCTGTGTTGTTTGTTGTAGTCCTCTCTCTTACTTTAAGTGTGGACTTTGGGGGAGGAGGGTTGATGTAAAGACACATGGACGTGGCAGCACTTGTCATTAGCAGGCTATGTGTGTAGGTGTGTTGTTGTACGTCTGGCATATCTGTGTATGTGCGCGTCTTTACATCGCTGTCAGAATATTGAACTTTTCGGTTTATGTCAAACTGCGCTGTTTTTATCCATTGTTGGAGTTCTGATAATGTTAGAATGGAGCTTTAAGTCGTGTGTGTGTGTGTTGTTTTGTGTCTTAAAGGAATACTTAAACAGTTTGGGAAATAATATAATATTTGCTTTGTTGCAGAGAGTTAGATGAGAAAATCAATACCACTCTCTCATGTGCTAAATGTGAGGCTAGAGGCAATTAGCTTAGCTGTCTCCGCTGGTTGCCAGGCAACCTCATGTTGACAACAAGACTCCAGGAAGTCAGTGCAGCCAGTCAGAAATAGTTCCAGCATGCAACTCCCAATTTCTACATTTCTCTTTGTGTACTGATTAAACCAATGAGATGAAATGTGTTCATTATTCATTGGTAGGTGGATGGACAGAGCCAGGCTAACTGCTAGTCCCTGCTTCCAGTCTTTGTGCTAAGCTAAGCTAATCACCTGCCACCTCTAGCTTTATATTTAGCATTCAGACATTAGAGTAACAAATATTTTCCTAAAATGTGGAACTATTCCTTTAACTCTGTATGATTGTAAATGCACAGGCCAGAAAGTAAAGCACACTACAGAGTTGGCCTCTGTCACAAGTTGCTGTAATCAGTAGATGCTGTTCTTCCTGGGGCATACGAGATGGAGGTGGGGAACGATGGTAGAAAGCTCAACACATTTACACAAACACCCACTATGGACACATTCTAGGTTGCAGGTGGCCACCAGACATCCTAGCAGAAGACCAATGCTAACCAAATCCTGGGTCACTGTGCCTCTGATTCATCAGGGTTCCAAGGTGCCTTAACCTGTGTCCTTAATGTCTGCTCCTTTATTTGAAGTGTGCACACATTCTTCTTGGCCAGTGTTTTTTTTTCATCACTTCATGCACTCATTCATTCCAGCATCAGGGAATTGTTATTTTTAAAGCTGAGAGTCTCATACAACATTTTGTTATGTGTGAACATAATGACAATAAAGACTCTTGAACTTGAACTTGAACTTAGCATAGTCAAGACATTCCTGTCAGAATGGGGTGCACTCATTACATGGAGAGGCAGAGCATTAGGACACAGCATTCAACCACCCCCAGGTTTCTGGGTAAGGGCCACAGGAAGGCAAGGCACGCAGAGGGTGATGTATTCCCCTTCTGTTTTTGTTTAATTTCACCTCATCTACCTTTGTATTGGTCTGAGTGGTCCTTGGAAAGAACTGATTGGTCTAACAGAACACTAAAACCCCAGGGGAGTGCTGAGCTCTTCACAGTACTGTGGTGGTGCCACAAAACTTAGTCGAAACACTACGGACTTGAATGGATCTGAATCCACAAACCATTCCATTTGTATGCATACAGGTGAATAATATGCAGTTTTAACCTCCATGGTTCAGCCCGCCTCTCTGCTGCTCTGTGTTCCCCATACTCCTGACTGTGCGGGGTGTGCTGTCCACTCGCTGCTACTGTGTAGGGTTTTACAACCCACTGTGACATTTCAACAGGCCTGGGTCAAATGGCAAATGAAAGCCTCTCAAATACTTGTGATGTGTGCAGTCGATTGTGTCTGTTTAAGAGCCATCAACCATCAAGCCCATCTCAGCTGTTAAAAGGTGAAAGTACTTAAAACTAAAGAATCTCTCTTGCTGTTTGACCCAAGCCTGCATACCTTATGTATTTAGATATGTAACAATGATTATAGACTTCTTGATAGGCAATCCTCAGTCACTTTTGCAGATATATAAAAAAGAAAACTATAAAAATGGGTTTCCATATTGAAAAAAACTAACTTATTATCTTTCATTTTTATATACAGATGTAGATATAATTTTTTATTCAATTTTTTTCTTTACATAGATTATTGTTTTATTTTTTGAGCTTTGTAATTTAATGTTGAAATTTTATTTTTTGCATCATACATGTACTATGTGTCTTCTTTTGTGTTCAGCAAGGTATAGGCTTTTTGTGTGTGTGTGTGTGTGTAAACACTTAAACATGCTTTAGTCAATAAGTTCTGCACATGGAAGATGAAAGTGTGGGTCTACTGTTGCACATCGTTGATTTGGGGAAGTGTGGATTGATTAATTCACGCCACAGTTGAGTATTTACACGTTCACTGTACATTTAACTTCATAAACACAAACATAATCTTTAGAATAAGGCCTTGTTGTTGTAACTAACATTGCAATGCTGTATCCCCGCTGCATGATTTTAGCAAGCTCGAGAAATACGTTTGTGAGTATTGATCATTCATAAGCAAAATGTGAATGTCTTAATTTAATTCAATACCTTTGCATCTGTATCCCATAGCTACATCACTGGATCCAAACTCCAAATCTAAGACTTTTATAACCAACTTTTATGTGCTGGTATTGGTTTTTATAGCCAAATGACAGTTATGCTGGTGCACTTCTGTCTGTGGCTGGCTATGTCTTTTACCGGTTTAGTTTCTTTTGATTATTAAAGACAATTCAATGAAAATGAGATGGTAGTATGTCCTGTTTCTTTGGGGCTATTTAAGAATGATGTGTAGTAATGTTTCACCCTTTATTCCTTATCCGTTTGGTAGAGCATATTTTGAGTTGTGATAATTTGTTAAACTTGTTAGTTGAACTAACAGATTGAACCATCTGTAACTCTCTGTTGAAGAATGTCAGGCCCGGAACAATTCCCAGGGTGCAATGCGGATTTCAGAATCTGACCTTTTTAGGAAGTTAGCGGTGGAAAACTCGCCCGATCATGTGTTTATGATGTAGTTCAATTTCAGAGGGCTTACTGAACAGGATGTCAATGCATACCCCCAAATCGTCTCAGAAGGCTTGCCGATGCCTGTGGCACTCTGCTCGAAGCTACGTCCCCCTGTAGCCTGGGTGAAGCTCAATCCCTTCTCGGGTCACAGGCTCAACCCAAGACACAAGGGAGCTTCAACCTGCCATGTTCTGGGGAAGATATCCCCTCTGTTTTTAACACTGAGAGGAGGAGGCCTAATAGTTTTGACTAGCTTGTCAATTATGCTGCCTGTTATCTTTTTTTTACCTCAGGTAGAAGCTCATGCAATTTTACAAAATCCTATCAAATTATATCACACATCTCCATGACCAGCCAAGCAGTTAAGCAGAAAAAGGTCTGTCTCTGTGAAGGAATCTCTCTCTTTGCTTCCTCTTTTTGCTCCTCCTTATTCAGGAGATCTTGTATGGCTGTACATCCATACAGTATATTCAGGAAACACATAGGTTCCTGTTACCTAAACAAGCATATGGTCATATGGCTGGCTACTACTAGTTATATTGCTGAACTGCTGCTCCCTTAAAAGCCAGAGCGCAGCCTTAGATCTTTAGGCAGGGCCCTTCTGGCTGTTCCTACATCCTGGTTCAACACTAAAGATGACCGGGGCTTTTGCAGTCAGAGCCCCTCATCTCTGAACTCCCGGCCTGAACATCTGAGGCATAGACTGTATATACAGTCTATGATCTGAGGCTGCACAATCAGTTACATTTTTCAAATCACTTCTTAAAACTAATCTTTTTAAAATTATTTTTAAAAAGCCTTTCATTAATTGTTAGCCCAATGTTTTATTTTCCAGTTCCACCATGTTTTATGTGTTTATTTCACTGTTTTTTTTTTTATCTTGCTTATTGTATTTTGAGTATTCTAATCTCAGAATCGGTTTGTTTTCCATCTCGGTACGATTCGTTTGGGCAGATCTGAGGCCTGTACTACGAAGCAAATTCAACATACCCTGGATATCTTTTCATTATCTGGCTTCACTGAGCCTAACAACCGCGATCACGCTAAGCGGTCACACGACGCTGGTTATCAACTCGATAAATCAATCCAGGGTTGAGAAATACGAAGACTTTAAACATCATCCAGGCTAATGTGGAGGATATTCTTGATCATAATTCAAATTAAAAGTCCAAATAGAAAATTGAAAAAGCAAATTGAAAATGTAAAATGATAATGAAAAAAGTTAAATTTAAAATGCAAAAGCTTAAATAGAAATGCTCAAACTGAAAGCTCAAATTGTAAAGATTAAATTGAAAATGGCAATGGAAATAAGAAAAGGGAAACATATATATACATGCATACATATACATATGAAACTTAAAATGGGAAATGGAAAAGCTTAAATAGAAAAAACTAAATTATTATTTCTGTTGCATTTGCACTTTACCATTTGGCGTTTGACATTTGGCATTTTAATTTTTATCTTTTTCATTTTCCATTTGGCATTTGGCTTTTCAAGCTGTATGTAAATGAGGAGGCGTGGCCCGAAGGCTGGAGGGAGGGTTTGAAGCGGAAAATAATAATCCTTTTAATTTAATCTCTCTTAATTTTCTATTTGGACTTTTAATTTGAATTATGACCAAGAATATCCTCCATTAGCTAAAAGCAACACAGCTGCAGCTGCCAAATGCAGGAAAGACAGCTGGCAAACCCTGACTGTGTTAAATGTGTTAAATTAACAGGCTTATGATATCACTGCCTCATTAGGGCATGAGTAGATCTGACATTAGGCTTACTTTCATATCTCATAAGTACAAGTTCAAGGCTTTAGTGCTTCAGTCAGTCTCTGTTATAGGATGATATCGGGATACAAAAGCACAATGAAATGGCTTTGACATTTCTTGCAAGAAGCTGACAAAGATGAGTCAGTCCCGAGCTCCACTTCTTTTCTATTGGTGATGCCATTTTCCAAGAGAATTGATTGGTCAGTAGGCGGGGCTTTTATACGCATTGATCTGTTATCTTGAACAGGTTTGCCGTGCAGCATAAGTTACCATGGCGATGTACCCCAGTAAGAAGTGAACCACCGTCGTAACCCTGAAAACCCAGGGTTAAACCTGAAGTTACCTCGCTAACCCCAAATCCTGCTTCGTGGTACAGGCCTCAGGTTAGGTGTGAAAACGCCTGTAGTATTATTTGTTCCCCTTTGTGTGAATATCTCCACCTTTTGGTAGAGGCTCGCATTTAAAAAAAAAAACTTTTAAACTGACTGGGTGAGACCATTTAAGGGTATTTTCCTGTGTTTAAACTAAGATGAAACGCATTATTTGTAAGGCACTAACACTGAGAACAGCTTATCTAATCAAATGATTTCAATTGCAAGTGGACTTATCTTTTGTATAATGGAATTTATTAACAGCAGTCAGTAATACAGCTCAAAAAACAAGCAAGTCATTCTCACCAAAACTTAATGAAAAAAACAAAACAAAAAACATCATGATCATATACATTCAGCAGAGAATCACAACTGCACAACAACCAAACATGAATGGTCGAATAAAGGAATGGTGTACAGTACTCAAAGGCAGATCCAGCAGCAGTAGAAATGGACAAACGGCCAAACAGTGAAGCATGACGTTACACTCAGTAGGGCTGCGAGTCTCCTGGCCTGGCCTGATAAGGACCTGCTTTTTGGACCCGATCCTCCCATTCAGTGTTGGATATATTACTGATATAAGCTGCACGCATTTAAATCCCTCCTATCACATCCATAATTTATCTAATTAACTGTATTTAGTGATGCAGAGTTCTTCTGCTTCTGCTACTCATCACAGACATTCTTCAGATACAAACTGAGAGAAATCTAAAGCTTAACAGGATAAAAACTAAAATACCACAAGTGTCATTTCAGTGGTAGTGGAGCCGTTTTTGAAATTTAAAAAAACCAAAAGCAAATTGTCAGGTTTTTTTCTTCAGATGAGTGACGTGCTGTTGATCTGCTGTTTCCTCTCGAGAATTGAGTCCATGCAACTTAAGTTTGGCACAGAAGGGAGCAGAAAGTTTGGTACAAAAGCAAAAAGTACAAAGGAATAATGCCCCATCTAACGAGTAACTACATCCAAAAAAAAAAAAAAAAAAGTAATAAAAGATACTTCTTCTACTTGTCAAAGTATCTTTACATTTTTTTTATGATTCACAAAACAAAGCATAGGATTTCATATGCACACACCACTTCAAGTCTCATAAAATTCAAAAATCTAAATATTACAAGAACCAAAAAAAAAAAAAACAGCACAGTGAGAGAAAACCTGCACACTGTCAATCATCAAAAACATTAGTTATGTGTTTTTATCATGCTGGTTTTTTCATGTAAATTGGAATATTAGTAAGTATGTGATCTTTTATGGTCACTCTCTTTTGGTTAAGAGAATATTATGGGATGTAGAGAAAAACAGAGAGACTGCCTTTTTGGATACATGTGTAAGGATTTAGGTCAGTTTCAGCGCCATATGACAAAGTCAGGAGACAAAGATAGACTTTAACTCATACAATGAAACGTATGCATAGAAAAAGCAAATATTCAGCCTTCTATTAAATCAACTAGTCTACTGTAAATGCTTAAATGAAATGATGATCAACCCTTGGCCTTGGAGAAGCAGATAATTTGGGTTAAATTATCTAACAGGCTCAAGACAAAGCTCCCTTTTTATTTGAAAATCAGTGGAAATAATTACAACCGCCACACCATCTTGGGCACTAGCTGTAGCTACAATATCATTAAATATGTATAATAATATAGTGAAAGAGAAAACACAACTCTTACATCATTGTATCTCTGAATGCACGTTTTCTTCACTCACACAGTTGAGCTTTGGGTCAACTCTATGTCTTCCTTTCTAAAACTACACCATCCCCATTAGATGATAATGCACACCACCTTATGTGGACAAACCAGCTTTCACACGACCTATACAATCAATGTGTAAGCTCCAACTTGGGGCAAAAACTGCAATTATTGGATAGAAAAGAGCTGGGAAAGCCCCGTGTCTTCTGGCTCTCTCTGCTTCTTGCTATAGTGTCTGACTCTGTTGTGATGTCTAGTCTGCCACTGTAGACTTAACAATGGTGGTTCTCTTTCTCAGCACCACTATGTTGCCTTTTACAAGCTGTGGGCAACTGTGGACTGTATAGCTGTTGTTATGTAATGCTCGATTAGCATGTTAGCGCAAATCGATAAACTATTATGTATCAAGATCTATTTCTCTGCCCCTCAAAGGGGACACAAAGTTTACATCAGTGACTGGTTGTCCGAAACATTGGCGTGAATCCCAAAGTAGCATACCCCCCCCCCCCCCCTCCACTGGACAAACTGAACTGACTCTTTACAGTGTCAGGAAATGAATCAAGTAAACAACAGTGGGAGGCAGGGCAAAAAGAGGGAGTGGGAAAGAGAATGGATGATGGAGAGGATGAGAACAGGTGAGAGAGAGAGAGAGAGAGAAAGATGCCCCACGGTGGAGCTAGGGGTCAGTAAGGTAGGTGGCATGTTGTCCTGCCTTGTACAGGTGGTGGTGGGGTTGTGACAGAAGCTTCAGCCTCTGCTGGGGTTGTTGCTTTCAGCTCTGGGCTCTGACTCAGGACCTGGCTGTGGCTTGAGCGGGCTCATTTCTCTCTGTAGTACAGCAGGTACATCTTCAGAGGCTCGGGCAGCGGCAGGCCCAGTATCCTCTCTCTAAGGACGTTCACGGCCGGCTGGGGTCGGAGCAGCTCCCCGGTCTCCTTCTCCTCCTCCTCCTCCTGCTCCTCCTCTTCGTCCTCTTCCTCCACCGTCTCCTCTTCTTCCACCACCCCTCCTGCTCCTCTCCCCGCCCTCCTGCTCCCTCTCATCTGCCTCCTAGCCTCCCTCTCTCCTGCCTCGTCCTCGTCCTCCGCTCTTCCGCCCTGGTTGTTGTTGCTGTCCAGAGGAGCGGGGCCGATCCCACTGGTGGCCACCACCTGACGGGTGGCCAAGACGAGGGCGTTGCAGTGGCGCCGGTGAACGCGTCGGCGTTTGAAGCGAGGGCCGTACTTATGGAGCCCGGCCACTGCCAGACCCCTGCCCACGCTGAACGAGGAGCCTCGGCCACGTGACTGGCTGTCTCCTCCATCTGTGGTCACTCTGAGGGTGTGGCGGATGCAGATACGAGCCAGCTCCTGTAACGTCTGTACCTCATACTTGGCTGCAAAATTGAGAACCACAAGAAAACAGGGTAACGAGAGGTAACGAGAGATAAAGACAACAAAAGTGAAGAATTAGACACAGTATATGTGTCAAAGTAGAGTGCTGCAGGAATGAGTCCTAAAACCCGGAAATGAGTTAGCATTGTTGCACTTCCTGTTCCCTCGCCTTGAAGTCAATGGGTTTCTTGAATGGGTTTTTGGTTAGAAGCCTGAAATAAGGTCTGTGGTTAACACAAGCTTAAGAGATTTTCACGTTTTGTTTTACAACATAAAATCTGTCAGTAAATACCCAACTCGTGAATTGTGAAGCTTTTACATGTCTTAAAAAGGCGGTTGCTAACGAGTGGCTAAATGAGACTACAGAGGTTGTCTGGGACATTAAACATCATCGCACTGAACACAGAAACTCATCTACTCACTCGTCCACCTTTACAGCCTCGTTGTGTTTATACTCGCGCACTACTCGCAAACTGTTCTAACTCAAACTTTCAGAAAGGCTTTTGTAGAAGAGGTAAGCACGCAAAATCAAATTACAAGTTAGAAGCTTCGTGGTGGTGACGTTGAAGTCATGCGATCGTGGTGTAGTTGGTTTATAGCCTAACGTTAGCTTTTTACTTCTGGTGATTGCATTTATACTTCAAAAATCATAAAAGTGGTTCATTTGTGAATATTATCTCGCAGAACAAAACGTGTAAGTATCATAAACTTCTGTTTGCCACAGAGTTTTTTTTCTGCAATAATCCAAAATCCAATGGAAAAATCCCATTGGCTTTTAGTCAAGGGAGCCAGGGTGATGCTAACTTCTGGGCTGGCCTACAAAAATACGTCATCCCTGCAGCACTCTATTCATATTTAGTTGTATCTTTGAATTTAAGTAAAGGTACATGAGACAATATGATACTCACGTAGTGGGACAGTCTTGGGTTTGCCATTTGTGCTGTGTTTAGGCAGCACCAGAGGAGCGAAGGACACAGAGATGATCTTTTTGGTCTCCCAGCTGTTCGACCCTGTACGGGTGATCTTGGTCAACTGCAGAAAACACAGGAGGATGAAATCACATGTCGTTTCTCCTTGTACTTTGTGTGTGTGTGTGTGTGTGTTAGTTTTTTTCAGCTGATTTAATTCAGTAACTTCAACAGGCTGCTTTCTATTTATAGTCTCAAGAGTGTGTACAGTGGTGTTAATAACGTGCTATATCAATTGATCCCACAAGAAATGTTTCAAAAGAAGATATTCAAACCTGGAAAAGCTGTTTTGAGATGCTCACCAAGAAAACAACATTTTTTGAAGGTGCGAATCACTCATGTTTCAGAAATATTGGAAATCATTTTTGAAAGTAGTTGACTTTTTCACAAGTTCACAGTTTACAAGGTGCTGTGCATACAATAAAATAAATACTAATCAAAGCCAATAAGATGCTAACTTTTCACTCAATAAAACAATAAGATGACAGTAGTATAAAGAAATATGCAACACTTTACTTTAACCCCCCCCCCCTTTTTTAAGCATTAATAAGCAGAATATAAACTTTATAACACACTATATTATAGTTGTAAGTAGATATAAGGCAGACATGCCAACGCTCCCGTTTTTCCTGGGTTTCTCCCGTATTTAAAGGCCATCTCCCAGCGCCCTCCCAGCCCCGTTTTGTTATTACTCCCGGGAAACTCCTGTAATTTGCATGGCCCTTAAACTTTATTATGAATAATCGTCATACACAGATCCATAAGTTTTGTATGTTTCTCTGAAGTCACCCAAGTTGCCAGATCCTCTATGAAACACAATATACACACAATCCACTATACAATTTCAACCCATCTGGCAGTGCAACCTGGCAACCCACAACCCGATTTAAGGGGTGTGTGCGCAGGCAGACAGGCCAGCTAACTGAGCGTTAGCTGTTGTCAAAATGTCAGAACAGGTCAGCGTTCCACCTAAAAACACAAATATTGTAATAATCTAAACCCCGTTACCCCCCCGAAACCTCCCGTAATTTGAAACTTAAATGTTGGCAGGTATGATACAAGGACATTTTAAGTGTTTATTAATGCACAGCATTTGTCAACAGTTATAACTTCTCCTATGGCGACATATTTTATATAATTACATCTGTGTTTTACTGTATTATCATTCATTATCTGTTCATACAGCAAATTCCACTTGGGTGGGTGTCCACAGGGGGAGTTATAGTTGTTGACAAATACATTAATAAACACTTATATCTGATTACAACTACATTATAGTGTGTTATAAACTATTTATTAATTTCTATATACTGCTAAGTTCTAAATAGGGGGACTTAAAGTGTTGCAGAATATCCAGATTTTAACTATCCAGACCTGCACAGACTAACCTTTTCCTCCAGGGGCATCACCAGGATGCCCCCCACCTTGAGCAGGTTCTTCATGTAGTCCTCGTGCTCCTTCTGCACCCCGGCCCCACAGTACACCCTGTCATACTGACGGCTCTCTGGAGGAATCTCCAGGCAGTTGCCCACAACAAAGGACGGCTCGCAGAACTCAAATCTGAAGAGAGGCACAGGAGCATTGGAAGACATTGTACACAAAAGTAAAAAAACAAAATGTGAAAAACAGTAAAAAGTCACGGACACATTTTGAACACCTACT
The DNA here is from genome assembly GCA_008360985.2 of Macquaria ambigua. NCBI lineage: Eukaryota > Metazoa > Chordata > Actinopteri > Centrarchiformes > Percichthyidae > Macquaria > Macquaria ambigua. The sequence goes on from VMKM01002308.1 coordinate 63,215, forward strand.
TGTCAAAGCTGTCGCTGGTTTTGATGAAGGAGTCGAGCTTCTGGTAGGCATACTCAATCACATCTGCATGCAACTCTATTCCATGATTCACTCCAAATGGTCCTGGAACAGTTAGCACACCACAGTTCATAGTTTTAAATGAACCACATTTACATGGACACAAAGGTGTTTGTAATGCCACCAGGATGTTAGGCTCAGTTCCTTTAAGGGGTAATTATAATAATTATAATTAATATCCCTTCCCAGCCTCACCGATAATTTTATCAATGAAGTTGTACTTTTTGTCATTGCTGTTCTATAAGCCACCAACCACAGAGTAGACAATCTGCTTCCTGTTTACACCAGCATGCACTTGCCCAGTGCATGTGAATGGTCACATGATATGCGTTTTCAGGCATGTAGTATGGACAGAGATTATTTCTGAAATGGTGATAAAACGCTTGCGTGTACAGAGCTCGTTTTCGTTTTAATACACCGTTTAAAAAAAAAAAAGTACTAATGTGAATGTAGCCTCAGAGGCTACAGGTGGATGCCAGGGTGGAAGTGGAGCATATGAAATGCTATGTGGACAGCGGTGATGGCGAACTCGAGTTGATGGCCTGAACTAGCTTGCAGGCTCTGCTTCATTACCAGCAATAGTCATGTAACTACTGGCAAACTGTTAAATACTACAAGCTCTTTGCAATAGTATCTTGGCAAAACTCTAAAATGTAAAGCATCTAATGAAAACATGCTCCTCCTTCACTGAATTACTGTGTCCAAGCTTACCAAAGTATAACATGTATCCAGCAATGTTCTAGCAGAGCAGTTGTGAGTACGACAATGGCCATCAGTACAGCTGGTCAGTACAGAATTGATGCACTGAAGAATTTGAACAGATATCTTTCAGTTCACCAGTGCGTTCCTGTAACCTTCACACTGCCGCACACTTACACTGAGATACCAGAACAATAATAAAGACACTACATGCTGAATTACTGCAGTTAACCACATACCCAATATGAGGCCGACCATGGTGCTGAGGTAGCCGGTCCCACTGCCAAGGTTGAGGAAGGAGAGGCCAGGGTGAAGATCCAAAGCCTCCATCACCTCAGAGTAGATACACGGAGCAGACAGGTGGATGTTTCCATGCCGCCATGCCAAGTCCTAACAACAATAGACCAGTTAACCAGCTTTTTTTCTACCCACAAGTCTTTTAGCCTGTCACACTCTACAACTGAATTCATTTGGAGCCCGTTTGGGTGATATCACAGACTTTCATTTTGCTCACCTTGTAAGCGTTATCCCGGTATTCATCCAGGTAATAGTCAGCCCGGTCGATAGCTCGAAAAGCCCGCTCCACCAGGTCTGAGCGGATGTAGTAAGCTTCCTTCAGGTTGTCAATCAAGTCGTCATTGTCCTCACCGGCACTCACAGCTCCACCCATCTTAACTGAAAGCAATATGACAACAATTATGTAATCTATACACTTGAATTATCATCCCCTGTAATCAGGATTAGCGAGGGGAAATCTACAGGAACAGATGTCCTTTTGTTGAAAATGGTAACAGGCTGTATAAATCCAATTTCATGAATACTGTATTTTACACTGAGCTACATTTTCCTTACACGTTTATGCTTGTTTTGTTTTTTCTGTTAATGGGAGATTTCAATCGTGAGAAACTTCAGACTTCTATAATTGTACACTCTTAATCTAGCTTTTTGCAGCACTTAAAATTCTTTAAATCATATGGTTTATGTTCTTTTATGAGCAATATAAAAGAAAGTGGAAAGCTGAATCTTTATATCTTAGCAGTAAAACTCCCACAACCCTCATATTCAAAATAAACTACATCTGAAACAATTAATCAATTCATGACTAGTCGAAATATAACATGCCAAACATTCTCTGATCCAAGCTTCTGAAATGGGCTGTTTTTCTTAGTAAATTAAGTATCTTTGGGTTTTGGACTGTTGGTTGTATAAAACAAGCAATCACCTTGGGCTCTGAGAAATTGTACTCTGTAATTTATTAACTATTTTTTGGGATATAAATCAATTAATTGAGAAGAAGTAATCAGCAGACTATTCGATATTAAAAACAATCGGTTATTGCAGCCCTAAAATATCTCCTTCACCATATTTATAAAGAACCCTAGGGGTTTGTCTGTTTGTGACTTCAAATGTGCACAACTTGGATAAACTTAGATTTGACAGCCAAAACTAGTGGCTATTGACTTTAGAGGCCTAAATGAAGCTTTAGGCAGCAGAATACAACTGTAGGTGTGAATGCTGCTGCAGCGGCAGTGGTTCAGGTTGGTGTTAAAAACAACACCAGAGGGCAATGCCAAAGGACAAAAGATCACAGGGTGTACAGGCTGCCAAATGCTGTCCATAGTCATGGGGCTATTAAAGAACAAAGGGCCATGTGCATTTAAATATTACTGGACCTCCTGCCTTTGATGTCACTTTAACGAGGATGCTGTCAGGTGCTGAATTAATAAAGGAACAAACAGCTGTTCAAAATGTAATCAAAACCCTTTTTCAGGAAAGAAGATCCAGAATGAGATGTTGCCCCTGTGAACTGCTTCTTCTTGAGGATGTTAGCACAGATGACCACAGGAGGGCACTGTCACCCATTCTATAACAAACTAAGTGGTTTAGTAGGCTAGTAGGGTACACACTTCCTGCAAAACAGTGCCGTTTGAGCTTCGCAATTCATTTACTGACTCAATGAATTAGCTATCACCTCCATTCTTCCCTTGACATCGTTTTTAAGGAGAGTCAAGAGTCACGCCACGAGCTGTAACTCCAGCAGCTTTCGTTTCACCGCAGACAACCACAGCCTGCTGCACACGTTGTTGCGGTTGCTGTTTGCGCCACTCAGGTGATCCAAATTCGAACAAACACGAAAATTCAAGCGCTCTTGGCCCAACAATCACCCGGTACGAACAACAAAAACTAAACACCACATCTGTAACAGACTGTCACGCGGTAGCAAGGTCAACACAGACAGAAATAACCGCATTCTCGTCTTCGCTGGAAGAGAAGAAAGAGCGAGACACGGATGACAACAGCTAGCTGCTGCTGGTGTAGAAACAAACAAGCCAACTGGCTTTCACCGCGCCTCCATGTTGGAGCCCTGATGGTGCTCTACCTGGTGTAAATGCCGACTTATACTCTCTGCCTCAGCGGGTTTCCTTGTGTTCAGCCTTTTGTTGTTGGAGGGATCCAGTCACAAACACACCACTGCTGGATGTAAACATTCGGCCAGCTGACGCTCTGACGTCAGACGTAATATACGCAAAATAAGGACCAGAAGGAGGACGGCCTACACACTACACACAGGCTGTGGTTTAAACACGAACACAGAGCCCAAGTGTGAGCGACTATTTTGACTTTGTTAACGACGTAATAACGGTATTAACAGGAAAATAGTTGGTGTGCTTCCGGTTTGTGTGTCTTTATTCAGTTATTTTTTACCACGTGACTCAGCCAATCACAACTGAGTCTTTTATCTGTCTTAGTTTTAATTGGATAAGCCCTGGTAGTTACTGTGCTGTTCTACTGGGCCTTCATTAGGTCAGTAGGCCAACGACCAGCCTACACTAAGTCACTGGTCCTACTACAGGCTTTTGAGGACACTTTGACATGTAACAGAAGGAAAAGCTCAGGTGTAAATAATAACATTACCATAAGAGTAGCAATGGCTGAATGCCATTTAGCTGCTTCAGTTTCTGGCTCACTGTCACACTGTCACGGCTTACTGTGACACTTGAATAGAACAGAGCCATCGTTAATGTTATTATTAACACCTGTGCTGTTATTACTATAGCTAATTAAAATGTCTGCTGTGAAAAAGGCCTAGGGGTTGCCAGCCTTTTCTGTTTTACCCCCACAGCCCTATCAGATGAGCCTAAGTACCCCTTTATCATACCTCTTTGATAGAAGGGATGTTCAACAGTATTTTTTAGTTTTTGCCAAGTTTGCATTTGTACTACTGCCATTTGGAGTGACAGAAACAGTAACTTTACTTTTAGCTTTTTGTAGTCTTTTTTTTCAACTGTCTTTCTGCAGTCTTAATCAACTTACGTGCAGTCAGACTACTATAGTTGGTAAGTTATTGTGACAATAATTATAAAGATCAGCATCACACAAACGTTGATTTTTCTCCTAAACACAGTATGTGGATATATATTATCAAATCGTAATCATATGTTCCACATACCGGTCTGGTAACTGCAGAAGTACCCCTGGTTGGGAATCACTGGTTACTTGAAAAATACACCTGAAATAAATTAGGTGTCCATCCAGCTATATGGTCATTTTTGAGGCTGTTTGTGGTGTTGCACATTGTAAAGTGTACTTTCCTCCATAATGCTATGTAAACTGCATGCTGTATATAACAATATGTGTATGTATTTACTCACCACTGGCCGGGGTGCCTACCTTTAAAAATTCTCATATCCTGTTAAAGTAGATCCTCTGGAAAGATGTTTGGCAACAGCAGTGATAAATATTCTCAAACCAAAACAGCAAACAAAACTGTGTTTGAGAAAATAAGTTATTTCAAGCAACATTAATGTCTTGGTTACATTTAAAGAGGATCATTTGTTATTCATCAGCAGTGCAACACTGCCATAAAAACGACATTGTCATTTATCAAGACAGTCAAAGGTCTAAGGAAGTGTGTGAGTATGAAAGAAGAGACTCAAATTATGTTTATTTATGTAATTTCTCATTGAGACTTACATACAGTAACCCAATAATAAAGTTAAATATCCTCTACAGCAAACTGAATAGTATGTCCCTTATAAAGTAACAACCAAGTAACAATGTAAGCAATGTTACACAAATAAAATAAAATGAAAGTACAGTAAAAAGTTGTGTAAATTGGGAATTGGAAATTAAATCCCATCCAACACCTAATTGGCTATCCAAACACTTCTGTCTGTGTGGACACAGAATTTAACCTGATATTTGCTCTTACATAAAAATACTTTGGCATGGTGCAGCCCTCCCCCAAGTCTCGTCTCTGCTGTGATGTTCTCACAGCTCTGTCCTCCCTCTGTCTCTGTATCCACCTCTCCCTCGGACCTCACATGTAGTACACTTTCACATCTTTTAAATCTTATGTATGTGTCAGGGCTGTTGTTGGCCCTCTCTAATGTCTGCCTGGTCTGTATTGAGGAACTGTGAGCACTACGTAAAATTTAAAATTAGATTTTGACACCCCCCTGTGTGCGTTTGAGTAATGATAGCAGAGTAGTTGCAACTATATACTAAATTAGACACTAAAGTTTGAGGATGAACATGTTACTAATTAAATAGGTTAAAGGTTATAACAGTTTTAGCATGTGAGGATTTACACAATGAATGAAAATCACATTGGTGTAATTCATTTTGACCACAAAGACTAAATGAATGCATCACGGAGTCAGTGGTAGATATTTGTACTTAAACATTTGGATTCTGCGTGAAAGCAACAAGAAATGCATACACTGCTGTGAGAAAATGAACTATGGATTTGAGAATATTAATTATTATTCAAGGAGCAATTGAGAAAAAAATATTGACAGCTACAGAGAGAAATATGTTCTATGATAATACTCATTGTTAGTGAGTCTACACAACATGTTGATTCACTAAATGGTCCACCAGATGTCAGTGCTGTTCAACATAAAAACTACATGTAACTGCATGTTAACAGCACGCTGAAGTCCCCCATTTTGTTCACCAGGCAGGCAGTGTGTGCTCTGTGACTGCTTGGCTGTGCTTACTGTGTGTCAGAGCATATGATATACTTGAGTTTACTTATTCACAAGCACTGGTGTTATTGCAGTGCAAGATTGATCATTTCTCTCTCTCTCTCTCTCATACACAAACACACACGTTTGTCTTTCTATACTTGTGAGGACCTTCGTTGACATGATGCACTACCAAGCCCCTTCCTTCTCATTTTTCTGTGATGAACCCTTCAGAAACCGAAAAAAGTCCATCTCCCCCCACCTTCAACGGATTTAATTCTTATCAATCATTAACAATATGATTCAGGTCAGCACCATAGCATCAGCAAACTCTTGTTTTTTTTTAAATCTCTCTACATAAAATATGTTAATTCAACTTAGTTCCACTCCATATTTTCCCCCTGGTCATCCATCAGACCAAAATGTCCTCACTTTGCAAACATGTCCTCACTCCCAAGGTCTAAAACTCAAATCGGTCTTCATAAAGGTAGACGTACAAGAGCAAACACACACACACACACACACACTGATTTGACAGAGTCATACTTGTCTATGATTCTTTATTTTTGTTTTTCATAGAGAACATTTAAAATGGTTCATACCCCCACAATAACTGACATCACTTCTCTGGTTTATAACACTGACACAGGAACAGGGGAACATGTACACAAGTACACAAACACACAGTCACAAATTCGGCCCATCTACAGTGTTTTACTTCCCAAACGAAAAAATTAAAAAAAACAAAAACATGAGACCCCGAGGACACACAGCCAAGGCCTGTCCCACTTTACAAAACGGTGCAGTAGCAAAGGAACGACCACATCTACAAAAGTAACAAAAATGACCATACAATCTATCGTTGTGGAAGTGCTTGTAATTTTGGAAGTTTTATACTTTTTTAAAAGGATATCAATATCAATGCCTAGAAAATCACCAGTAAAAATAGCTCATCTCTGTAAAAATGTGCTAGCAGGACAACCCTTGGCTGTGGATTTTTTTTTCTTTGTCACACTTTTTTTTAACCATTTTCAACTTGTCTTCAATACAACAACAATAACACTGTTTTCTTCTTAATACAAATATGTACAGAGACTTCCACTTGTTTCAAAATAATGCCCTGCACACTGATGCATTATCTAGGGATGATGATGATGATGATGATGATGTTCTTCAGATTCCTTCACAGAAACTGTCCATGCAGTTTGGTACCTGAATCGACAGAATGAGATCACAGTTTCTTTAGCCTAACAAAAGTTTGTTGTTTTGAATCTCTGTCACAAAATGGCCTCTACCTGCTGCATGTAAAAGACACATTTATTTTATGTCCCTATATATAGTAACCCCCCTCCCCCAAGTTCCCCTGAAAGTATTGGTTTAGAGAACTAGACACAGACCAAATGTTTTCAACAGTATTTGAACCAGGTTTGCCAAGTGTAAACACACCATATCTTGAAATGAGTGGAGTGAGAAAGGCACACATGATAAGACCACACAGCTTGTAACTACAGCAGGGAGGAGGGGGAGCAGGGGGAGGTGGGGGGGTGGGGCTTTTGGTTTTGCTCAGCTTAATGAAAAGTGCCACTCAACTAGACATTTCTTTTGTATGAGTCAATTTCTACGTGTTGTGTGTGTGTGCGTCAAAGTGTGACCATTCTTCTCTTGACAAGCACGCGCCTGAACCTGACATGAATGCAGAGGTGTGCCCCCCCCCCCCAAAAAAAACACACAGCTGGATTTTGGTCTGGGCTGGTTTCCCTGAAAGTGTCATCATGTTAAATTCATTTTCATTCCAGGTGCTTTAGGGAAACTGGGCCCTGACCAGTTTGCTTTTTAATTTCCTTTGCTATTTAGAATAAAACCCCTCACTCCATCACTCAATACTTTTATGTAAATAAGAAAACATACAGTGCGTGGGCGCAGAACCAACCGTAGGCTGCATTTGCTTTCTCTGCTGACATTTTTTTTGAAAATGCTATGCTTTCATGGCCTCAGTGTTATTCATTTACATACCTCAGTAGACAATTTCATCAAGCAGTTTAAAAGGGGTCATGCCATATCAAATAAGTTAGGAGAATATTCACAGTCTTAACACTCTCGGGTAGTATTCTCGTGCATTTCAAGAGAGGAAGAATATGCTACTTTGTTAACCAAATGCAGTAAAACTATCTTTCCTGAGGAAAGGTTACACAAGACATGAAAAAGGGGGTTTGGGGGGGGGGGTTTAAAAGTCATAAAAAGCTTTGACATTCTCTTGAGTGATGGACACATATTTATGCAACAAACGCCTCCTCCTTAAACTAGGGGGAGATCGTGTAGCCTGGCAAATCAATTTCCCACTCCCACACACTCATCTCATTTCACACGAGGCCTTGATCCAGCCGCTGCTATCGCCTCTAGCCTCAGCTGACTGGCTGACCTATGGCATTGCTCTGTTCTGCTTTAGCAGCTCTCCACGATCACCTGAGAACCAAACTCTGCTTCCTGTCAATCTCTTTTGGTTTTTGTTTGGAAAAGAAAGTACTGCTTCCTTTTTATACATTTTGGAGCTTTGACAACATGGACTGAACCCCCTGAATCAAAGAGATGTCTCTATCTGACATGATGTACAGGTTGTTTTCGTATGTGAACAGCAACAAACAGGTGTGACAATACTTTGTAATGCGCCCTCCAGTGGGGGTGAATACTTGCTATTGCTCGTGATCTATTGGGGTTCTTACAAGTTGAGACTCAAATGCTGGCATTTTCAACGATTATTCAGAAAGTGCACAAAGGAGTTTCATTCTACATTGGCTAAAAGCACATTTACAACATGCCTTTGACATCAGAGTTACACAAGGGTATCATACTGTACACCACAGTAGCTGCAACAGATCACTCAAAGGCAGGTTACACTAAAGTCTCCTACTTGCTTGTTTCAACATTAGAGAGAATGGGCTCATAGCGAGCAGGCCTGACCAGTAACAATACAATAACTGCACAATGTCGCCAAACACTATGTGCAGAACATTATTCAGAGGCATCATCTTTTTTTTTTTCTTTTTTTTTACTATACATGAACTCACATGACACTTAGGAACAAAGAGCCAACCATCTAGTTTCAAATTGACAGTCATTTCTCAGATTCAGTAGTACAACATACAGTAGATGTTTTTGACATTTCTGGAACAGACCAATAAAGAAGAGAAGAAAAACAAAGGAAACCTATGAAAACACTTCCAAAGTTTTGTACTGTATCATCAATGCCTACTTTGCCTTCAGCTTGACTGAATGGTATGTTTAAAGCCACAGTTGAGCAGGTCTTAGTGATATTACATAAGGTGTAACTGCCTCCTATTGATAACGCCCCTCACATCTCTTCTAGACAGCTAGCGATCCTTTGATAAGGTAATACAAGAGAAGAAGAAGAGCAAGTCAACAATTACACTGGAAAAATATATGTATGTTTATATTCATATATATAGCATCTTTAAAATCTATTTATACAGAGTGTATATATAGTGTACTAATGGCCATCTTGGCAGAGAAATAAAGGCATCTGAAACAATCACCACTCTCTTGATGCCGTGGTCTTCCAGGGACCAGACATTGTTACATTGCAGAAAATGCGAAGAATCAGGAAAGAAAGTGAGTTCTTTTTTTTTCTTTTTTCTTTTTTAGTGGCACTTTGTGCATCAAAAAATTAAAATCTAGAGTAAGGCTACAAGGGTGTGTATGTTTATCTGATAGGAGTTTGTCAAAGGAGGCCATCCTACAGGATCCTCGAGGGTTGGATATGTCGCTGTGTGTGTGTGTGTGTGTGTGTGTGTGTGTGTGTATGTATGTATGTGTGTGTGTGTTTTAGACCCATACATCCAGCCTAAACCACTGCTGGAATAGAGCTCTATATATGTACCATTGCACTGATGAAAATAATAAGAAAAAAATAATTTAACTTAAGCATCATGGTACATTACAGAGGTTTTGGGTGAGCCAGTGCTGGCCGCTACAAAGCGCTTGGGAGAGGTAACATTTCTGAACTCTATGTTTTGTTTTTAACTTTTCTTGGTTTTCTTTTACCTGACAAAAGCAAACACACAGAGACCAGATAGCAACAGAACAGTGATTGCTTTTGTTGGGTTTTTTTTTTTTGTCTTTACAATCAGCTGCTGGTATGTCTAGGTATATGCCTAAGTAATCAAACAGTATTTGTATTGATTTTCTTTATTTAAATATTAGCAGTGGATCTTTAAGACTACTCAGACTCAACCATCACATCACGCACATAAATAACAAAATAAATATACAGCCATATCAGTCAATTTCTTTCATATTAAATAAATAATAAATACATACTTTCTTTTTTTCCCCTCAGCAGTGGGTTTCTGAATGTAGCAGTAACAGAAAGAACATAAACAAAAAGGACAAAAACAAGAACCCAAAAAAATAACTTTTTTTTGTAAAATTATCAAAAGATTTTTGTCAGTTATAAAACATCTGCACTTAAAAAGGTTTTTAAAAAGTACTCAAAACAAAATATGCCTTGTCAGTTATCTATATAGATTTTTAAAATATTGACGTAAGACATCTACAAGTCGCTTTGACCATGATAATCAGTAAAGATGCATTTTGTGTGTGTGTGTGTGTTACAAAAACAAAGTTAATAAATAGATTGCTTCAAATAAATAAACCTCAATAACATAAATGACAATAAGTTACAATTTAAAAGTTCACAAATTTAAATAATTCATATATAACAATAATTATTGTACCACAAAACTATTCATTGAAATGAAGTGCAATTCCTATGTTGATAAATACTATTGATATGACTAACTGAATTTGAAATGTGTGCACACTATTACTATTATCATTTCAGTTGTTTTTTTTTTTTAAAAAAAAGGAAAAAAAGGATTTATCTGCTGCTTTTTAAATCATGATATCAGCTGTCCCATGAAAAATAAACGACCTACACTGTTCCTGGATCTGTTTCACGACCTTGCTTGAAGAATTTTTACCCCGCTAAACTGAGTCAACATTGCGCTGTTGACATCTTTGCCGCAGTAATACCACAAAGCAAACACAAATTCAGTTTAGTGCATGCTTCATATTGCCGGGGTGTGTGTGTGTGTGTGTGTGTGGTCATGAATCAGAGAGCTTGTGGAGCCGCTGAACGCACACCAGTGTCGCCACAGTGACACCACAGCACAGCACTGAGAGTCTTCGCATTCAAATCATCCGTGTCCTCCTCCTGTAAGCGATCCTGTGCACACGTTCCTCCACGTTTCAGTTGATGTGAAGTGCGAAAACAGATCAACCGCGCAACAGTGAAACGCTCTCCAAAAACAGTTAAGGACACAAAAGAGACAACAGGTAAACATACAGCATATTAAAACCCCCAGATACAGTTTCTAGTAACATTATTCTTCTTTTCCATCCATTCTGACTGAAGGATCTGTTTCCTCCTCCTGATCCCAGCAGCAGCAGGGTGTGGATTTTGGTCCGCGTCACGTTTCTTCTAACAGAGTGCTCCCTGGGTTGACTTTTTTAAGTTGCCGTTTATTTAAATAACCTGAATTCCCTTTTTGTTTTTGAATCATATTTCAATATATTGTAGAGTATTTCAACATCTCTCCATCTCCGCCTCCGTCATGCTCCTGCGCTTCAGGACAGTTTGCGTTCCGTGTGTGCGTGTCGAGCCTCAGACTTTGATGCCCTTCACAGCTTTGTTGATGCTCTCCAGCAGAGCCTTGTTCTCGGGGCTCTGGACGCAGTCCTTGTTGGTGTACATGTCGGTCAGGGTGCTCACGTAGCTGTCGAAGTTCTGCTCGGTGATTGGCTCCTGCTGTGGTACAAACAACAACCAACCTCAACTGAGAAGAGCAGGGAAATGAACGGCTATGCGCTGGTCAACACACGAGATTCACCTCAAAGCAAATACATTCAATCGAAAAGGTGTGTGTGTGTGTGTGAGCGGGTCCAGCTCTGTGTGTGTACGTGAACAGCAACTCACCATGTGTGGCAGGCGTATATTAGCAAGGCTGCGGATCAGGGCGCGGCTGAGACCAGACAACTCCATGAACAGGGCTTCGTTCTGCTCCTCGATCACCTTGTTCTCGTGCTCAATGCTCTTCAGGTTCTTCTCCATGGAGGTGATCTGCAACACACAGCGACAGAATTTCTACAATTACCTACAAGAACCACTTCAGGCATCAGGCTGTAACTAAAATAAATATTTGAAGACATTTAAAGAGTATGTCTGGTGATATTCTATAGTTTTCCTATTGTCAACAACTTCTATGAAAAGACCCAAACCAACACTGAATGTATCTACTAACAAGTGTGTGTGTATCAGGGCCTGATATATCTTCTTCCTCTGTGCCATAGAGCTCCATTGTTGTCCAAAAACTATTAAAGACACATCAGTGAGACAACCTGTTGTTCCTTCATCACCATGAACACGCACTGTAGTTTATTTGGACTCAATCCCACAAACACCGTCCTGCTGCCCCAAATACTCACTAGAGCACCAAATGTTGATTCATCTGCTGCTGAAAACAGTCCACAACAAATGCACTATTTCCTCCTGTTTGAGTAACAATTGTTAAAAACTACAGTGGCCAGCTGTTCTAGGATATAATTTGCTTTTTTAAAAATGAAACAATATTTGTGAGCCGTTTTTTAAAGATTTACATCTTTAGGGCTTGGGGTATGAACATATGAAAGTATTGAGAATACTCTGTTGGTTCTGCTCTTTTCCTGAGATTTCTTGACAATAACAAAATAAAAACTATCACCCGCTTTATCCTTTAAAGTGAGCCTACGTAACCTTTGCTGAACAGCAGCCATTGTGGCCACAAGTGGTAATTACAGGATAATGGTAAATGCTAAAATGTAGTGAATGACTTAATAAAGTCACTTACAAAGCTATATTTACCTTAAGTTTGCTAACATGAGCTACTGGTCATGCCAGATCAAGTAAGGTTGTAGCAAAAACTTGAGCTCATGACATTGAGAAAGAGTGTGTTCTATTGCTTTTTAATTCAACGTTCCATTAGTGAGAGAAAGGCTGTGTTAATTCTTCTTTCAAAGGGGTTGAATGACTTTTTCAGGATTTTTCAGGAACAAAACAAATGCTGAAGTTGTACAGCTTTCTCTTTGTAATATGTCAACAATATGCTGCATCAAACGGCTCTAGTGACTGAATTGAGTACTTCACAGTCTCACATGCGACTCTGAATTCGGTAAAACACATCAGCATCATCAGCAATTCTGTCCTGAAAGAACTCATCACAAGTTTAGTTTATCAAAAAACACAGAGACACACACCTGAGTCTGCAGGTTGACCATGTCGGCCTCCATTTCATTGTTGGATTCGTTGAGGTCGTTAATCTCTTTGTTGAGCTGCTTGATGTCCTCATCGTTGTCCAAAACTAAAGGAGAATTCAGATACATTAGAATACATGTTTCAGTTGCCCTATGCATTTTCCATTTTATATATTTGCTATTTTGGGATACAGAGTATATTAGTTTTGTTAAAATGATGGTGTATTGAGTTGTAGGCATATTCTGAATCCTAAACCTCTGTGTACCAGGACATGGCTCCGTCCCCGACTCAACACTCTCTGCTATAACAAAAGGATTTGTTCGTGTATTGACCGGTCACGTGTAAGTTCACATTTTTAGTTTTACTGTTTTCTTTTTTTTGTCTAAACACTTTAAAATGCACCCACCCTTTAAGTGCTCTAGAAAACAATGGATGTGGTTTTTGCACACACACATATAAACACAGGCCCACATACAAATTGATTTATAGATTTTTTTTTTCACCACATCTCACCATCACTGGCTCTGAACTTGGTGCTCAGGTAGTCCTCTGTGGGGAACTTGGCCTTCTTCTTGGCGTACAAGGCTCTGGGGCATCCTGAGAGGCTGCAGACACACGAAGGGGGAGGGGGGAGAGAGGTCACTGCACTATTCTTAATATCTCACACACAGTCATGTGCATTACACTGTGGGCCGAGTTATCACATTATATCTAAACTCATCAGCGTCAGCTTTACTGGCCAAGTATCTGCTCTTAGTGTTACACACAGAACAATTTACAGGAAGACAGAAACAGACAAATAGCTAAAAACAAGGACAATAAAGCTGAAAAAGATGTATGTACAAGTAGGTGATACAAATACAATGTCTATATACAAGTCAAGTGTTTCTGTAAATTGTAAACAAATACAAATAGTGCAAAGGAATAAATATACAGGACGCTGTAACTTGCAGTAAACCATGTGTTAATGCAGCCAGCTGATAATGTCATAATGAAATGAAATGTGTCTGTTAAAGACTCTGGATTTGTTTGAAGTACGAGAGATATATGTTCAAACACAACATCCACTTTCAAACAGAAGTATGTCAAATTATGGAAACATTAAGCCATAAGAATGTTGTTTTCTTATGCTTTAAAGAAATAATTCAACATTTTGGGTAAAAGGCTTATTCCCTTTCTTGCAGAGAGCTAGATGAGACGATTGATACCACTCTCATGTTTGTGCATTAACTATGAAGCCAGAGCCAGCAGGCTGATAGCTTAGCTTAGCTTAGCTTAACGACTGGACAGCTAGCCTGGCTCTGTCCAAAGTTCAAAAATACACTTACCAACACCTTTAAAGCACAACAATTTACATGTTTTATCTCATTGGCTTTTTTAGTACACAAACAGAAGTGTGAAAACAACAAGTTGTGGTTGTACGTTTGGGTGGTTGTAGTTACGTGCTGTGACTATTTCTTGGACAGACACAGTAACTTCCTGGAGTCTTGTCACAACATAAAACCACAGCTTGTCATTTTTACATTTCTGTTTCTGTCAAATTAAAAAACAAGATACAACATGTTAATTAGTGAGCTTTAGAAGTGCTGGTCAGAATACTTATCAACTCTGGACAGAGCCAGGTTAACTGTTTTCTTTCTTTAAGCTAAGCTAACCATCTCCTGGCTTTAGCTCCATACTAAACGTACAGATAGGAGAGTGGTATCGATATTCTCATTTAACTCTCAGCAAGAAAGCGAATAAGAACTCCCAAAATGTTCAACTATTTCTTTATATGAACATGTTTGATACAAAGACATAGACATGGAAGTCCCTTAAGCTTTGTCGCACAGGACTTTATTTGCATAAAGTTGTTCCCCTGTCAAATGGCTAGCTCCATGGTATAACCCCCAAACCCGCAAATTAAAGCAAACATTGCAAAAAATTGAAAGGAAATGGCGTTCCACCAATCCTGAAGAATCACGTTTAGTCTGGCAAGATAGTCTAGTAATTTCCCTGCAAAATCCAGAATAGAATTTAAAATCCTTCTCCTCACCTTCAAAGCCCTAAATGGTCAGGCACCATCATATCTTAAAGAGCTCATAGTACCCTATTAC